>JAWQRP010000145.1:0-38724 GCA_033557875.1 Quadriops clusia | reverse complement strand
ATTTTTCATATATAATTAATATTGTAAGTAACAATAAGTAATATTTTATTTCTACATTTATTTAATAACTCATGTTTTTGTAGTAAGCACCTGAAGATGGGTATATAAATCGAAACCGGTTGTGCATTAAAAAAAATAAATAGTTGAAGTACGATCTACTTATATCATTTTATTACATAAAAATTAAATTTATTTAACAATGTTCATCAACTCAATTTTAAGATTGATATGAAATATTAAGAATACTTACAATAAAAATGTAAATATTACATTTAAATCTATTATTCAGTATTTCATATTAATCATAAATTTTATGTTGAGTGGAAAATGAACTACTATTTTGATGAAATAATTTTTATTATTTCATTTCATTTTTCATTTTATTTCAAACCCATGCATATAACTCCACCGCTTGCACCATCCCTATCTAAAACAAATTAATCGGTTAATATGAAAATTTAAATTAAAATTGTAGTTCTACTACAATTTTTTTACGACAACATGCAGAGTTACTCAGTAAAACTTTTTGACAGTTAAGGTGGCAACATAAAGAAAAATCCCTACGTTGACACCTTAACTCAAGGAATGTTTCTTTGAATCACTTGCAACCTTTGTGTATATTATTATACATTTTGTTATATAGTTTGTAAATACTGTATATTTAAAATTAAGATGTAGTGTAGTATAGGCTCTGTATAAGTCGTTATTATTAAAATGTAGTAGCATAGGGATGAGAACAATAAAGGGTTGTTGTTAGATCTGTCTAAGGTGTATTAATGTAAAGAAATTATCAGAAGAATTAAGAAAATATTATAAATTTAAAGAAGAACTTACTATAGGAAGTAATAACTTGATATATAAGACACAAAAAGTAATAATTCCTAAAATAATGCAAAAAGAAATACTGAACAAAATACATATAGGTCATTTTGGAATAAATAGATCTGTAGCTCGTGCAAATAGATCTATATACTGGTATGGAATGTCAAAACAAATAGAAGACATGGTACAAGAATGTAGTATATGTAAGAAATATTCTAATTCTAATGTAAAACAGCCATTGATTAGTCATAACATACCAAATAAACCTTGGATAAAACTTGGTGGAGATTTATTTGAATATAAATCTGAACAATATTTGCTCTTAGTTGATTATTATTCGAAATATATGGAGATTAAGAACTTAGGAAAAAATTCAATCTCATCAAATATAATTAAAAATATGAAGGAAATTTTTTCAAGGCAATGAATACCTGAATTATTAGTGACGGATAATGGAACTCAGTTTGTGTCAAGAGAATTTAAAAATTTTGCTGAAGATTGGGAATTCAGTCACATTACTTCATCTCCAAAGAATCCACAATCAAATGGACAAATAGAAAGGACAGTACAAACAATTAAAAACATATTAAAAAAGACATGCGAAGATAGACATGACTTATATAAGGCATTGTTAATGTATAGGAATACACCACTTCAAAGTGGGTATACTCCATTAGAGTTACTTAATAGCAGGAATCTTAGAGATAGTATTCCACAAGCGGAAACTTTACTAAAGCCTAAAATAATAAATTACAGTAGATTTATTCAAGATCAACAAAAAAGACAAAACTTTTATTATAACAAAAAAGGAAAAAGGAATCTGAGAGATCTAAAGGAAGGAGAAAATATATATGTACAATTTGACGAGTATTGGAAAAGAGGAAAGATTAAAAGAAGAATTGGAAAATGAAGATATATGGTAGAGATGAAGAATGGGTCAGTTTTAATAAGAAATAGAAAGTTTTTAAAACCAGACAGTGAGAGAGAAAGATGATTGGGTCGATTGATAAAGAAAAATGAACGTTTGAGAAACACTTGATTACTTTAGATAGTTTATAGATATATATATATATAGTTTAAACATAGAATCTTTGTTTATTTGAAGGGAAGATGTAGTATAGGCTCTGCATAAGTTGTTGTTATTAAAATGTAGTAGCATAGGGATGAGAACAATAAAGGGTTGTTGTTAGATCTGTCTAAGATGTATGTCACTGACTCGAACCTAAAGTTAAATTAATTAATAGAACTAATAAAACAGTGACCAAGTCTGTTTACATTTAAATTGATATATTTGAGACATTCCGCAGCAAAAGGACCTATATCTAAACTTTTCAGTATTTATAAAAAACTTCTCTTGAATTTAATATCCAAGAAAAATATTAACTTTCATATTGTTGTATATGTACTTTAATGATCAGGTAATTAAAAAACTAAGGAAGTTTTAAAATATGGTTTTGGATACAAAGTTCAAGAGGAGTTTTTGTAAATATTGAAAAATCTGGTTTATGTATATATAGCCCCTTTTATTGCGGACCACCTCACATAAGAGTCAGCGTTTTAATAAAATTGAAACTATGCGTATAGGATTTGGTCTAGAGTATCAATGTGCCAGACAGCTTAACTGCATTTAAGGCCATTGAGCAGCAATCTTTTCGATTGTACTGAGGGGCAACGGTAAGAGGGAAAGAAGTAAAAATCACGTAATGGGTGGAGTTTGTTGCTGGTCTTCTAGTTCCACCTCTAAAAGTATTCTTGGTTGCATACCATCAGACATTTATCCGTGAAAAATAGCTTCGTTTATACATTTCTTTTTGAAAATTAGAGCTTACATTAAAAAATTTTATCAAAATAATATTAATTATTCATTGTTACCTTTGTCCGGACACAAGATTTTTTTCCTTTTGTTATGACAACAAGAAAAAAAACTAAAAATTTCTGATAAAAGGGCTGTGTCCAGACATACAGAATGATAATTAAAAACTTTTGGCAAAAATCGCACATTCCTAGGTTAAATAGTGTCGGAAAAATTTGTCATACAAGGTTTACCTTGCTGCTCAATGCCCTTAAGAGATTTAAATTTGCAATTCCTATTAAAACAATAACAATTATTGTATGAATAATTTGCGTTTTCTTTCAGCAAAATTTTGGTACGATTTCTCAAATGTAATCATTATTTTCATACGGTACAAAATGAGTTTGGGTCAAAATTTCATGTTTTGTGTTTTTTATACCTACCTACATATCTTAAGATTAACTACAAATCGGTTTTATTTGATATTTTAACCTGCAGATAGCATCGAAAATCAATTTTCAACTAGAAGAAAGACAGTGTACAAATGTAAAAGTCAAACTTTAACCTCGATTATCTCAAAACGATACTTTTGTATTTCAAAATTCAAAGTCCCGTAACTTTATCAATTTTTGAGACTTTTGCGTGGCTGGTACGGCTTCTTCGGAATTTTGTACTTTATCCAATTATATCAAAAAGTCAATTTCGACCTCCGGCAAAACAACGTCCCTTTTGTCAGATCGCGTCACATTAAAAGAATTTCTTTTAATCAAGTTTCCATAAAATAATATTTTGTCTTTTTAACTATACAGTTTGTACCATCCAATATATATATACTCTATGTCATACAAGATCTATTATTTTATGTTCAAACTCATTAGTGTATGCCGATTTTTGGTAAAGTTTTTGAGTACTCATTCGTCTCTCGGTTTGTTTGTTGGCGCTAAAGACCTGATGATGTTGCATTAAGCAACAAAACCGGTCATCTTCAGATTCATCATTAAACAACCTTACTTCTTTTATTGAAATTATCTTGTTTCATTTGTTTGTTTCAATTTAACAGGTACATAATATTCATTTTCACTTTTTCGCAAAGAAAGTAAAGTGATCATGTGAAAAAAAATTTTTGAGATTTTTATGAATCTCCATGTTTTGAGGGATTCTGAGTCGATTTGGCCCTTTTTTGCTTTTTTGTCTGTCCGTGTGTGTGTGTAAACATGATAACTCAAAAACAACTTGAGCTAGATCGATGAAATTTGGTATGTAGTTATTTCAGCTAAGAAGTAAACTCATATCAACTTTTGGGTTAATTCGGATAACCGAAAGTGCCAGTTTACCTGAAATGGAAGTGAAATTCTTTCAAGTAAAGTGCCCTTTTACTTTAAGGTATTTGTTTCAAATTTTGTACCAGCTTCAGAAATAATGAAAAACTCACTGATATCAAATTTTAGGACAATTGAACAACCGGAAGTGGTAGTTTACCTGAAGCGAAAATGAAACTCTTTCAAGTAAAGTGCCATTTTGCATCAAGGAAATTCTTTTAAATTTTGTAGTAACTTTTGAAATATCAAAAAACTCACAGATATGAAATTTTAGCAGAATTGCCCAACCGGAAGTAACCTTTTTTATCTATTTCGTTTAAATATGCATGTGTATATATATCAGAATTATTCAAAAATCACTTCGAATCCTAATGTGAATCTGTCATATCTTGTCTAGTACAACTTAGAAATATACGAGAAAGTCGAGTGGAAACCGCTTCATATTTTTTTTATAACGTTTTATTTAAGTCATTATATAAAAATATACACTTCTTAAATACGCCAGCGTACTTGTAATAATACAGAACAATTAAATACAATGTATGTACAATATGTAATATACATGATTAAAAGAAAGTGTACTTATAAAATACATATTAAAATCAACTACGTGAGTGGATCAAATATAAACAGGCCTTTTTAAATTTCCGGCCCTTCTGCAGCATGATGGATCTGGAACGTTTTGGACAGTCAGGGAGGGTCATGTGGAAAACAATAAGAATCTTGGTGGGCCATATGCTTGACATTCTCAGTAATGATTACGATTAATGAGAATGAAGATCACACTGCAGTTGTGCAATATATTATTTCCAAACTGTTGGAGGAAGTGTATAGATAAGATGGGAAAACATCAAGAAAAATTAAAAAAATATAATTTGCAATTTATATTAACCATATGTTTCTCCTTGTAAAAAGCCCGTTTATATTTGTTCTACCCTAGTTCTAATGTTGTTGCATCAACACTACTTATTATTTTTTAAAATTGGGGATATTCTGCAACTGCAACTAAACAGTTTAAAATTTTCTCATAATTTTCCATACTTGGCTCATTCCTTAATTTCTCCAGAATTTCTTTAACAATCCTCCTTAGTTCTTGCTCATGGTCCTCTAAATTGGAAACTACAACATGCAAGTAAGGCAACAATCCTTGTTCGTTAACTAACTTTTTGGCCCCCAGAGGTATTTTGCAGGCATTGTTAATAATTTCCAAAATTAGACACTTTGTGTCATTGTCTGATAGAACACTAGTATACAACTCCATTATGAACTTAAACCCTTTCATCTGATTTGCAATTTCCACATCTGCCGTTGTTCGCAATCCATCTTTTAACACGTTAAGAATAAAGTCCCGGTGTTCTTTGTGTTCTACCTCTGGGGAATGAAGCAACGTGTACAACTCAGGTATGCAAGCCAAGTTCAAGTCTTCTTTTGCAACTAAATATTGGGATAATTGTTTATATAGAATATGTTGGGGTTGTGTTAGAATGTGAGCCATTCGGCCAAAGAATATCACAACAAAATTATTTATTTTCTTGTCCGGTAACTGGGCGATACCCGCACAAACTGTGCTCAAAAACGTAAGCCAAAGAATGTTGTCTTTTCCATTAATCCTTGCTTCAACGTGATCATAAAATCGACTTATTATCCCAGCTGAAATCGACCGCATTTCCTCATTTTCACAACTTAAACCTGCTATTGTCAAAGTTAACCCACCGCATATGGTAAATTTATGGGTTTGAACTACATTTTCGGATGCTAACAGCATGTTGAAGACATGGTAAAGAAAACGGAGATCATAGACTGTCTTTAAAGTGTCATCTTTTTGTGCCAATATTTCCTCCTTGTCGTCCCAGATTGTTGTGTTAAGTGGATAGAATATTAAAGTGTTCATAACCCAATCGTCCTGAAGGATGTCCATAACATCAGCCATTCGAGGTTGTCTCCATAAGGCATTTTGGACTTCAGAACGAACTGAGTAGTGACTGGCTGCGGAACGGCCCCACAGGAATGGTTTGAAGTCATAGAAGCTTGTTTGGCCTGCATTTTGAGCACACCTGAAATTAAAAAAATTACATGTATAGTGAATGATAAAATATGCATTTACAGGATGCCTAGGCACATCATAATTTTACAAAAAAACTTAAAAAAAGAAACTTGTACTTACAGTTTAATTAATTCATATATAATCCGATCACTTCTTCTCAAAGTTGCCCTATAAGCTGACAGAAATATAGGCACATAGTTCCGTGTCAACAATTTCGGCCAAGTCCTACATAAAGTCAAAATCAGTTCCATCACACTCTCTTTACAACAATGAGTTTCAATTAAAACAACATCTAGAAACTCCGAATGCGAAAATATCATCTCCATGAGCAGGCTAACATCTGCTTCTTTAAAACCTTTCAACTTCATAAATGTGTCTAACAGTTTCACAAGTGCAGTACTCTTGGAAACTCCGAATTTGAGGCATAACTTACAGAAAGTTTTGAAAGTCTCATTGTCTAAAACTTGGGTGAAGGTACAACTTTCACCGATGCTTTCATCTTTTGCCAGAAAATCAATGAAACCACCTATGATGTTGGCACAGCTTTCAACTTTTTCCCAATCGAACTCGTCCTGATTCTTTTTCTTCAACAAATTCGTTCCTAAATGCACCAATGTCAAAACCGCATTATTTATCAATTGCTTATTCTTTAAACCAGGTGAAAACTTGGTAAAAATAGCACCCAACATCCTCAAATGGAAAACTTCTGTCGTTTCGAATTTAAGCACTTTTACAAAATAATTCTTCGCTTTGTCTTCAGGCATGTACTTTTGAATTGCTTCACATATTCCATCAGGATATTTTTCGAAATATTGCCCAGCTTTGTGAGGCTTTTCCAAAGCCTTATGCAGAGGATTCTGGAAGTCTTTGTACAACTCCCTTAAAGCAAGATCACATTTTTGAGGCTTTGAAATGCTATTTGGATCTAATGATACTAAAACATCCAACAATGGCAAAACAAGTCCTTTCTTCCCTCCAACATTGTCCATGTTATCAACAATTGCGGTTAAATAACGTCTTGGAGCATTGCGCCATTTTAGAAGCTGTGTGGCAAGCAAAGTGTTTTCTTTACAAAATTCTTTCTTTTGCATGATACTTCCGAACAATGAAGAATGAACAGGAAAATCATTATCCACAAACGTGCAAGTTTCGTAATAATCCACTAAAGATTTCGCTAATAAACTTGTATCGAAGCTTTGGAGACCGTTTTCATTTAATTGTGCCAATTTCTCAGAGACATCTTTCAATGTTTGCACACTCAGGCAAGTAATTTGCTCTTTATTAAAATAAGTTTCAACATTTTTTCTCCGATATGCCGTAACAGAACTCAAGGCAAAAGCCAAGTATTTGTACAGAGTTGCAAATCCTGGTTTTTCCAAATATTTCATGAAATCTTCTGTAGGAATATTACCAACTTTATCTAAAATTTTGACACACATTTTCGCATCGAACTCCAAAATTGTCATAGCCTCACTTAAATCCTCTTTTATAAATCCTATGCCTTCTTTTGGTATATTTTCTAAAGTGTAAAACAGTCTATCAAATACTTGTGATCGGAATGGTACAATATAATTATCTAAATCTGGTATTTTCAGCTCTTTGAACATTTCAACAGCTTTTAAAATGAATTTTTCGCAACAAGATGTCGATTCATTTGCAGATCCCGTTAGCTTAAATGCGTTAACGCTGGTCAGTTTGCCATTCAAAACAATTTCGAAAACACATTTTTTGTCATTAATTTTTTTTGCTAAATATTCTGTTCCTTCAGTACAGAATTTCAACTCGCTTTCTAACTCAAAAGATTCAAATCTCGTCAAATGAGCAACGTAGAAAATGATAGTTTGCAATAAATCAATTTTCAGAGCTTTATATGGTTCTAAGTTGTCCTCGTTTTCACTTAAAAAATAACTAAAGTCGTGCCAGGTAACCATTTTGGAAAACATGCTAAAAACAAATATTTTTCCTTCAGTTTTTTCCAAAATATGTTTCCTGCTTGCCTTTTTCCAGCTATTGATGTATTGCAGCACGTTTTTATCAATTATTTTTTTAAATTGTGCGATGATTTCTAAATAATCGGCAATTTCTGATTGCACATGAAGCAAGTTTACTAAAACGAAGTTTACATATTGTTCAATTGGTTTGTTCGTAAAGAAAAATTGTTTTAATACATCTAATGCCGTTGATAGTAGTATATGGTTTTTATTACCTTCATCTGCTATTTCCAAACTGTTTTCACTCAGTGAAATATCTTTGTTCTTTTTTTTTTTATTCTTTGAGTGATCTGTTTTGGAAGATTTATTTTCGCTGGTCGTTAACTTCAATTCAATTTCTTTTAAATACATAGTGATGAAATGGCTTAAGATATCGATGTGAACGGCATCGACATCAAAAATTCCATCGATCCATATTCTAACTTCGTTGTCATTAAAACCTTGGTTTCCAGCTGTTTGAAATATAGCAACCAATGCATTCCGGCCTCTTAAATCCTGTGTTTCTTGATAAGTTCTTACAAGTTCCTTAACTACGCTTCCAAATAATTCGTGGCTTGTTGAAAAGAGTGGCGATTTGAAGTCTAAGAATAAGTTTATAATCTTCACTTTCAATGTCCGTAATTTTGTTGCTTGAGATTTTTGCGACATTTGTTCGTCTACTTCTTTAAGTAAGTCCAGAAGGTCAAGTTTTTTTCCTAACGGTGACAACAGTGTAGGACACAATTTCTGGTAGCAATCGAACAAGTCAAAAATTACGTTTAAGTTATCTATGACAGTTATAGGTTTGAAGCCATCGGGAAGGGTTTCAGGTTGGACGTTTTTCCAGGCATTTAAAATGACTTCGATCTTTGGAAAGTTACGGTTGACGTATTCAGCTAGTGCATCTTTTAAAGTATTCTTTTTGCGGGCAGAACTGAAGGTTAGAACTAGCTCATAGTATTCATTCATTGTTCTTAGCATGTCGACCATTAGAGAGAGTATATGGTATTTTGTTAGGCAGTTTTGGTTTTCATTGAATTGGCTTATTTCCAGAGTTTCGAGGACCATAAACGGTGCACAGAGTAGTTCAACTAATTCTATAATCTGAAATGATAAGAATATGGAATATGTAGAAAAGTAAGGTTTGTATTAAATTTTTATTGAATAAATTTAAGGAAATAACAAAATAATAACACTGTACTAATTGCAAAATCTGACAAACGAGGGTCTCGGAGTACGCTGAAATTTTAATTTGAAAATTTTAGGCCCGAAAACCCTAAAAAACACGATTTTTATCACTTTTTGACCAGATATTCAGTTTAATGAATGGAAGTCGATCAATTACACATCAAACAAAAACAATTTGAAAAAAATTTAGTCCACAGAGTTGCTTTTTCATCATTTTTCACAAAAAAAACATTTTTTTAGAAGTTCTAGTGTGATCTATATCTGTATATAGTAGTGATTGAACTATAAAAAATGCAGTCTCTTTCTGTGATTTAAGAGGCGATAAATTGTCGACAAAGAAACTGCATTTTTTGTAATTCAATCATTAAAAATCACCTCGTGTATATTCACATACATATAAATATTCATTTTCAGTTTGTGTTCTCTCTTCTCTGTATACAATGTATGTTGTTGTTTTCGGGAAATTTTGAAGATGAAAAATAATACAAATTCATGGTGAATTTAAAATAAATTGTATTTCAATGTGAGCAATGAAATTTTTTGATCTTCAAAATTTCCTGAGAAAACAACATACAGTAGAGCGTCGATTATCCGAACTAATTGGGACCAAGGGTAGTTCGGATAATCGATTTGTTTGGATGATCGATTTTACAGAAAAGGAAGAAAAACAAGTAGGTATATAATGTGTTAATGTTTATATACGTTATATTTTGATCTAACATAGCTTTTTAAAAAGTAATCATTCAATTTCATATGAACATTGTTCTTTTTTCTTCACAGCCAATTTAAATAACAACACAGGAATGATACGTCGCTTATATCAATTTGATACTTTATGCCCGTCGGCGTCGTATGGTTAACAAATACTGTGTTTTTATAGGTTCTTTCCAACAACACGAGTTGATAATTCGAAAACTGGTTAATGTACTGCACAGGGTCAGCTCATTCTAAAATTTTCGTTGCTATACAGTAATTCTATACATATGAATGTCTGGTTACCTATATTTTGATCCTTAGTCGACCCTGTGCAGTACATTAACCGGTTCTCAAACTATCAACTCGTGCTGTTGGAAAGAACCTTATGCCACATTCATTTAGTCTAAGGACGAAAAATAAACAATTTAAACCAAAAATGTTTGCATTGACGAACAGCTAATAGATGGTTAAATTAAATCACAATAGTTGAAAATGATGATCAGATAACCGACGTTTCGGATAACCGACGTTCGGATAATCGACACTCTACTGTACATAGTATAAAGAGAAGAGAGAACACAAACTGAAAATTAATATTTATACGTATATACACAATATACCGCCTTTTATCACGTTCCGTGCGTATCGGTTCTGACGCTATGGAAACTATATGGGGCTATGACACACAAGCGCGTGATACGCAGCGAACGTGTTAAGCCAACAAAAGGCAACATGTTTTTTATAATTCAATCACTAAAAATCACCCGTTATACAGATTTTAATACTTTGACTTCTAAAAAAATGTTTTTTTTACAAAAAATCATCTGTCAATTAAATTATTTTCAAATTGTTTTTATTTCATGTGATCAATCGACTTCCATTTATTAAACTCAATAAATGGTCAGAAAGTGATCAAATTTTTGAAGTGAAATTTCTCGAAAACATGATCTAATTTTTAAAAATGGTTAGCACCATTGGATTCCGTGTGCTGGAATTATAGTTAACTCCTGGGTGCCCAGTTTTCCGGAAAAACTATTCTTTAATTCGTGCACAGTGCAATCATCCAATTACAGATTTTTCTTTGATTAAATTTCTTATAAGAGTATGAAATAAAATTCTACAATTTCAATTTAATGCAATGTACTACAGAAGGAAATAGGAGGTCTTCAGCAGAGTTAAAGCATATAGATTGAACCCAATTTTAATTTTGAACAACCATCTTAAACCATTTAATCAAATATAAATAAAATAACATACCTGCTTAACATTAAACTCCCTAAGGAACTGTTCAACACAAGAAGGCTTGAGTTCTTTCAATAAACTTTTGGCAAAGTTTATTGTATTTAACCACTTCACTGTGGCCCGAGGACTTAAAAAATTATTTAAATTGTACCAAACAGTCTTTGCCAAGTCCGGGCAAGCACCGATAATCTTCAGAACCAATTCACTAGCATATGAATGTTCCCAAGGTCGGTCCAGGCCGCCTAACACAGAAAATAACAAACTATTCACGTTCCTCTTCTTCCCAATTCCTACTTCTTTATCTTTAAAAATTACACCAAACTTATGTGAAGTACACAAAACCAACAAAAACTCGTGAATGCATTCATTTACATTTGCTTTCTCCTGTTCATCGATGTCGACACATGTTATAACTTCTTTCTTTTGGAAATCGTATCCATTTGGCCCTTTCCAGTTGTATAAATTAACCAAGCTTTTCACGATCCCAGTATGAAACACCCTCATCTTTGTCGTCTTGGACACATTAGGATGTTCTAGTATAAAGGTTTTGAATGTTGAAAGCACCCTGCAAACAATTTCGGCAGAATCGAACTCGAGGCCTTCTATAACACTTGCGACTAATCCTTTTCGTTCCAACAGAAGGGAAATCGTTGGATAATGACCATCGATGAGGAATGCCAACAAAAAGTTTATGAAAGCATTTCGGACACTATTTGGTTCAGCTGCAATGAACGTCAATTGCTCCAGATTTTCTTCGTGAAATTTAACATTCAAGAGAACATCTTTTGCAAAAGCTGCTGAAATCGCAGTGATTGCAGTTAGTAACTTTAAGACAGCAATGCGGCTGCTTGCATTAGAAGTTAGCCCCAAATTTTTGTTGACGAATTGCATATATGTGTTCAAAAAATATCGGCAAGCTTCCTTCACATCTTGCATATACTGAGGGTAAAATCTAAGAACTTTAAGGAAGATGAGATTAACAATATCTAACACAAGAGTGTGCTGAATAGTGCTCGAGTTTCCGTCAAGGAGATGCAACAGTTCCAAACATGTTCCACCACTTCTGAGGTACTCGAGAACAAAATCTTGTTTTTCATTGTTTTGTAGAAGAATTAAGTATTCTTGCAATGCTATAAAGTAAGAAAATGTTCCATTTTAGTGGCTGTTGAAAATCGTAGTTGCAGAAACTTACCAATAATGCATTGTTCACTTTTAATACGTTGTCGAAACTCATTTACACAGAATTTCTTGAACTTCTTGTTCGAATTCTTGAAATCGTTTGTTTGGGGCTCTTCTGGATGTTCTTCTTTTATATACACATCTTCCTCTTCGAATTTTCGTTTACTTCCACTTTTATTCATCATTTTTGCGTTTGTACTTACAATAAATACCACGCGTTTGTAGGTTAAATATTTAAGGTTATGTATACGTCATTGTGTAGTCAATTTGTTCATCTTGTTTCTTATTGGTTGAGCTTTTACTTCTTCTTCTTCTTCTTATTAGCAGCGAAATATGTATCTATCAAGGAGATGAATAACTAATGTACCAGATATGTTTCAGATTATTTTTTTCAGTTTTCTCAAGGGAATAACTAAAACTAAAGAATTCTAAACAATTCATTTATTTTATTTTCTCATTCTTCTTAGTATTTATTTTTAATTTCTCTTTATTAAGTTAATTGAATACAGTACATTGTTCCTAATATCTTATTCATTATTACAATATGTAATACATCATATCATTTATTTTTATTAAATTTTATTGCTGCACTTGTGGAAAATAATTGACTTGGAAAAAAATATCTGTTATTATATAAGTAAATAGTATATATTTCTCCCGATGAATTCCCCTATAAAATCATTTCTTCTCAGTATATTTAATATATACTTTGAAGATTTATGACTAAATTTAATGCAAGCATTTGAACATCGAATATCCTATTGCTATAGGTTAATATTACAGGGGAATGCACAGGAAAATAAGGGCTTTGTGCTTATAGGATTATTTTTACCTCATACAAACATTATGATGATATAAGGTGTATTATTAAGAGAGGTCTAAGAAAGGGTGTAGAAAGGGTAGAAAAGACTTACATGTAGTGGTTATTAGGGTAGAAGATGTAGGAGGTATAAAATTTTAGATCGTGATGCATTGAAGACAGGTAGAGCAGTTCGAAATCGTATAAATAAACACTTACAAATCACAATGTTAAAACATTGCTATAAATATAAATAATATAAAAATTTCATCCTATTATGTACAAATAACAATGTATTACCTATCAATAAAAAATCTATTTACATTATTGGTATAGATCTATAAAGTTTTTATTTTTATTTTTATAAAATATAATATGTATATAGAAAATTTTATATTTACCTACGTAGAGTAAAATTTTTTCTTAATACAGACACACGATTGTTTTTATATAATAATAGTAAGCAAATTTAATAAATAACGATAAATCTTTTGATTTGTTTATATATTTAAATTTTAAAATCTAACTAATGTTGCCCTAACAATTTAAAGAGTCAAAACTTTAAAAGTGTACATCAATAAGGGATCTCCTTTATTTTTGTTTAAATATTTATTTGTATAATTGGTTAATATATCATTTTTAATAGACAGAGACATGATTTTATTACATGGATACAATAATTGTTCCCGTTTTAAGACTGTCTACGAAAGAAATGTGTCATTTGCTTCAATGTTACATTTTGAGTAAGGAGTCTACTTTTTGACTGAAAAGTACATTATAGTATATGATATAAAATGTGGTATATATTTTTAAAGTGTGTTTTAACATTGAATACGTAACGATGAATACATAATAACATTAATGATGGTAAGCGGGGTACACTCCAAGACAAAATGATTTATGCAAGTGAAGGCGGATGTTTCGCACAATTTTTCCTCTGTTCTTCCGAGGGCGATGGTGAGTTAGATGAAGATGACTCGTGAGGGTTATTGTGTCTCATGCACTGGGCGTTGGGATGGGCTCTCCGTTTACAAGGCACGGTCTTAAACTGCGGTACATCAAATAGATTACAATAATAAGACAAATTCGTACTAATGTCTCATGCTCATGCAAACTAACTAAGCTTTACTAGTCTCTTTAGAAGAAGTGCACATAGGTACTTTTCAGTCAAAATATTACTTTTTTACAATGCATTTACTTTTATATCCAGTGTTCAGAATAGAGACAGCATTAGTTTTGTGTAAATAATATTCGCAGTGCTCAAAGGAAATTCTCATTGTCAGTACAGTAATATGCAAATAATTGACTAGAATTCGTAGGTACAAACTGAAATGCAACTAATTTGAGTTAAGGCTTGGGCGTACCAACTTATGTTGTTCGTAATTTGGAGATAAATCACTCCATTTTGGTCAATCAGAAGATGTTGGTGTGCCTAAACCTTTAAACAGATGTTGTAATTTGTTCAATTACCTGAACGTTCCTAATAATAGGTCTCCGGTAAGACCCGTAATGGTCGTGCCTAGCTAGTCCTTCGGGCACGCTGCGACTATGCCTTAAATTATTCCTATGACTATTATGTAAAACGTGATTATATCTAACGAAATCTTCGTGGTGAGGATGTTTGACGGTGGGATAAGCGGAATATTCGATGTTCGCTGCGTAGCTAAGACTCTTAGGGAGGTATTGCGGTGGCGGGTGTTCCATTTTATGTCTATACGAATGTCTATGGAAGTTAGACCTATCGAAAGGCTCGTAGTTTTGGCAGACTCGCTCGTAGGGATTGTTAGTCGCCCGGTACATGCCGTAGGGGGCTATCTCGTGCGGGTAAATAGGGTTGTAAGGTCCGCCTGGACAAATGCATTCACTCAAGTTCCCAATGTTGTAATTGTTCATGTTGCAGTTCTGCACTATGGGGGCACAGTTATTCTGGACGATATTATGCTCCTTCTTTGTTCCTACGAGGAACATTAAACTAGCACCGATGATGGTCGTTAGAAAACTAAAATAATAACCAGCTTTCGGATACGTTTGGTTGATGTAGCCCGTTATTGGGATGCCGATGAGGACTGGAATCGACTTTGCGCCTTGGATGAAGCTCCATGCTTTCGTGTAGTGCCGGGCTCTTATTCGCTCCAAGGTGAACATTTTGAGGGAGTAGCTGTAGCCTCCTAAGCAGATGCCATAGAGCCAGACGAAGAGGACGTAGCCGTGGTAGCCTTGCACTGCACTTAGCGCTAGGAGGGATATTCCTGCACGATGTTTAAAAATGGCGGTTACTAATAAGATAGTAGTAGAATAAGTCTTCATTATATATATATATATATATATATATATAAATCAGTTAAGAAAGGGATTAAACTTTCAACGACAAATATTTTTAAAGAGCAGGTCAGAGTCAAAATCCCATAAAATTTATTAACCTTTTGGCTACTGGAATTTTCAAGTATTGCAAATTAAGTCATATTCTACGTTTATCAGAAAAAGCACTGTAAAATTACAATCTCTACATCATTTAAGCCTTGTTCCAACCGCTATATGCGACTAGTTCATGTACTAGTCAGACGATCAGAAGTTCTTAAACAAAGTGCGCAGTTCATAAATATCTATAAACTGCGCATACTGTTGATGAACTGCTGATCGTTTGACTAGTACATGAACTAGTCGAATGTAGTGGTTGGAACAAAGCTTTAGTTACAGTAGAAATATGTACCTGTATAGGCAACCAAACTTACAATCAGTTGTATTTACACGTCAGTGACGGAAAATTTAAAAGTACATTTTTATGCTATTTAATAACATTTTTGAGTGATATTATGGATTTTACATTCAAATGAATTTGTTTAGAGGTACTTATAATAAAATTTTCAAATAAATCCAGTTTTCCCCAAAAACTCGCCATGACGAACCTCGTTCGTCACCGCTCTTCAAAGGGTTAATTAAAAAAGTAACAATGTTGGAATTTTTTTCTCAAAAAATCTTTCAATAAAGCCTTACCTATTCCAACCATAGACGCCTGACAAAGATATTGTCTAGAAATTAAACATTGGGTACTAGGCCTCACGGTAACCAATCCAAAGCCCACACAGCCCAGAGCGGAGGCAAAGCCCAAAAAGGTTTGCAATAAGACCAGGGCACTGTCCTCTAAACCTTCTTTGTAGCCTTGAAATGCCTTGAATACAACAAAATACAATGAAAAATTACATTTTTAAAACTTTGTTATAGATGCAGTCTTCCTTACCAAATAGAATATAGGGGCATAAATCCCCAAAGCTCCTGATGCACTAGCAACCAACAATACTCGTAAACCTCTGCTTTTCAGAGGGGTAAAGTCGAACATTGGCGGCTTTTTAATTTTTATGTGCGTCTTCTTCTCTTTCACTTTCTTCCTTTGGTTCTTCAGGTGCGTGATGGCTCTTCGTTGGGGGTGATAAAGATTGGCAGAACGATAAACTATCGGAAGAAAAAATGCTAAAGCTAACAATCCAGTGATAGCTTGTAGGCCCAGCCTCCAGCCCAATTTCCTGAAATCAGAAAAGAGGAAAGTTACAATGAAAACTTGTCTTTAGGATCAATTTTTTGAAAGCCAGCCTTACCCAACTGCCTCTTTATATAAAACGGAGAAGAGGGCCATCCCGACTCCTGTTCCTGTTTGGCATACCATTTCCACGAATTCCCTCCTTTTCTTGAAGTAGTGGCCCAGCATCAGCCCTGAAGTTTCCCTGACGATACCAGTACCAATTCCCATAACCACTCCGTAGCTTAAGAGGACTTGATGGAATTGGACCGCGAAGGAGGTAAACAAGCAGGCTAGGGCCATTATTAGGCCTCCGAAGACCGCTGCCAGTCTTGTGGATTTCCTTCTGCATATGGCTACGATCAAAGGTGAAGTGAAGAAGGAGACGCAGAGGCAGAGGGCGCCGAGCCATGCTGAAACAAGGCCTAAGTATTATTTTTTTTTTGGAACCAAGTGTGAAAGTATTTTTTCTGGGTATAATAGTTTATGGTAATTACATTGGTTAATTGAAAAAATTTAGTGCATTTTTTTGTATGTTGATAGTTCAAGAATCAGGTACTGGGTCGGCTAAGGATCAAACTATAGGCAACCAGACATTCATGTGTACAGAATTACCGTATGGTGACGAAAATTTTAGAATGGGCCGACCCTGTGTAGTACATTAAACGATTGTAAAACTATCAATTCGTGTTGTTGGAAAAGACCTTATAAAATTGGTCGTAAAGGTTTGAAAATAAGCTAAAGAAATCTGGGGCTATTAAGACATTAAAAGTTAAAGAAAATAAGCTAAAGAAACCTGGAGCTATTAAGAAACTAAAGGTTCAAGAAAATACGCTAAAGAAACATAAGGCTATTAAGAAACTAAAGATTCTAGAAAATAATCTTAAAGAAATCTGGGGCTATTAAGATACTAAAGGTTTGAAAATAAGCTAAAGAAATCTGGGACTATTAAGATATTAAAGGTTTGAAAATAAGGTAAAGGAACCTTTGTGGAGGTTTTGGTTTTCACATTACAATTGTAACGTGCCCGATTTATTTTCTTATGTTTTTGATGTGTTCAAATTTGTGCATAAACACTGTATAAAAATAAGTATTAATTATATTAATTTAGCGTATGAGAAAATATAGAGTTAAATAGTATTATTGTAGTTTATAGTTTTCTTTTATATGTAGTTCATAAGGTATACAACAGATGTGGCTCAAATTTTCTACCTCCTTTTACGTTTGGATTATTTTAAATTAATATGGTCAGTACATTATTTGTTAGTTGAGATAAGCAACGTTTTATTGTGACTGCTAATAGGAGCAGTCTTAGCTGATGGCTGCAGATTGCTGAATTTCATCTTTGTTATTCTTGAACAAGCTACACATATTTTCTACAAATTTAATCTTTTCCGCAAATCTCATCATTGTCATCTTACCTCAGGAGAACATTTAATGCTGACTTCGTGTAGGTAGAACAATTTCATAAGTTGAATATTAAAAGAAAATTAAGTTTAATTATATAGATTTACTTTAACGATAGCTAGTATTAAAATTAATTATCAACTGAAATATTGTCACTTTTACTACTTTGTATGTACTTCATCATTATTACTGAATATAGTTTTGTTGTTTAACTCTTAAAGTACTATTATTCATTTAGATCCTCAGTCAATTATAAATATTTTCTACAAAATGTGGAATGGCGCCCTTGACGAGGACAAATCTTAAGATCCAGGTAAGATTTCGAAGACATATCAAAACCTGCGAGTATCAGTAATTAGCCCTGGAAATAAATATTATTTAAAAAAAATCTATTATTCGCATTTGACCATAAGGGAGTCACACAATCGGTATGAAGAGTGCTTTTAAATATTGCGCCAAATGTTCCTAAAGTACTTCCTGTAATGCCAGGGGCGGACCTAGGTGGTCATCTCTTAAGTAAGAGACAATGACGTCATCAACTCAGAAACTAAAGGTGGCTCAAGAAATGCGTCTTCGAAACGTAAGGGGGGGGGGGGGGGGGGGGCGATCGCCCCTCCTTAGGACCGCCACTGAATGCACATTGTTTGTAAAGGTGTATAGACAAATATGTGTAATACATCTGTGGCGTTCATTTTTATATCAGCTGTGATATCAGTAACACTTTGGTTAGTTTTAGTACAAAGATTTTTTGTAATTATAAATTAATACCAGTAAGTATAAGATTTTATACTCACTGCTAGTACCTATATACAGGGTGTTTAAATAAAATATGTTTATAAAAAATTCAAATTTCATACCGCTTCTTTGATGTAGTGTACACATACTATCCTTAAGAATTACGCCATCTAGTGTAATATTGACGAAGTGGTTACAAGAAAGGAAATCTAGAATGATGCTTATGCAACCCAATATCCTTTCCTGTCGCGCCGACTAAAATATGTATAAACACTGACATTAGACATTAGTAATGTGTGATATTTTAAAGAGGCGCTATGAATTTTGAATTTTTTATAAACATGTTTTATTTCAACACCCTGTATTGCTTATAATTAATAAACATTATTTATGTTAAACCATTTATTTATATTTATTTCGTTTCAACTTGACGGAAAATGGACTAATTGGAAATATATTACAAAAATACTTAGAAAAGTCGGCATTAAATATTTACGTGTGTGCCGCCTACATTTTATTGTGGCAAACTTTCGTTGCTGGAAATAAAATTCGTTGCTAAGATCACACAGGTCCTAATTTTGTACTATTCAAGGCCGTGGCCGACGGTGTTGCGTCGCCGAATTTTAAGTTCAATATCTTGATTTTGTGGCTGTCACAAATGTCATTTAATTATTTTATTAACCTAACTATTAACAAACTATTCGAAGCTTTTACCGGCTGCATTTTGGGTAATTTTTTCGCTACACCGAGAAAAATGATAATAAATAATTTTTAGGTTAGATAAATATGTCATTTGTGACAGCGTCAAAACTCAAAATGTTAAACAGTATTTGGTGTTGCTTAGGGTTATTTGATTTTAAAACCATTTTTTCAAGTCTGTAATTTAAAACGGGGCGTCCACCAAAGGACGCCAATAATGAACAGAAGAAGTCGACAGTAATAGCGACAGTGTATAAGATTAGGTCAATTCCTCAGCTTTACAATCTTAAAAAAAATATTTGCAAGAGGAGTCCAATTGAGAATCGCACACGTTCTAGAATCACCCGATTTTTCAAAAATTGGGCTCCCGTCTAGTATGTAATAAATAGACCAGATGGAGAAGTATAAATTCAAAATAATCCATCAACAGAACAACAGTTCTATTTACTTTTAAAAAATATATCAATTTAAAAGTTTAGACAGTTTTTAACCTTAGGCAATTACCTGAAAGTGTGTACGTAGAAAATCCTTTGAAATTATAACTGTGCCTGATGCCATATATCAGACGGTATATGAAGTTCGATGTAAAACACATACACGATGCCTACAAATTACTATGTAATTATACATATATTAGAAGAATTTTAAGCAAAATTCTTTACATTAATTATGACTCCAGCGTAAAACATAAATTGTAAAAGTCCATTCCAAGCTCCAATTGTAGCAACTCTACGTGTGGTAGGCCTTCTATAAAACTTCATAAACTTAATCGCATCTATTCGTAATTCAAATATGTTGTTTATGAACGCCAAAATTGATGCTATTGGGCATAAAGACACAAAGAAGGTGACAAAACCAAATTGCAGTACTAAGAAAGAGATCAATTCAGTCCCTTTATATAAATACTTAACTTTAACACCTACTCATTTCCATGTATTCATCTATTAAATAAAAATCTGTTGTCGGACATAAACAGAATTCTTTTTCCCATTGAGTAGGGCTCTTTCCTAATTTCCTTTCTTTAATTTTGTATATAAAATATCTGTGAATTAATGTAAAATTTCAATTAGTAATCCCTAAGTAGTTTTGGCTACTCTTACGGATAGCAGAGTTCATATATATTGAATGCCATACTTTTAAAAAACATTATCATAAACAATTGGACTGCCATATCGAAAACACAGCTGGGAATTCCGCAATCATCAATTCTTAGATCTAACTCTGCGTCAACTACGTCCCCAGGGTATGTTATAAATTTTCCCTATTTTACAGAAATAATGCTATTATCAAAAACGATTTCTTCTCAAGGGTATTAATGTCCAAAATAATACATGGATTAGTTCATTTTGTTTATTATATTTGAAAGTCGTCATGAACGAAATAAACTAATTGATGTATTTATTATTTTGGACCTTAATTCCCATGAGAAAAAATCGCTTTTGATAATTATTAGTTTAAGAAAGGTCATAAATACAAACGGAATAATATTATGTTGAAGTAGAGAAATTATGATGATCAGATTGTACCTTAAGAAACGCTACGTAGAAGAAATAAGCATACATGTTCACAAAGTTGAGCACAAATTTCTTATAGATGTAAGAATTAAAATATTCATCTTGTGTTCTCGGGTTTTCTAAGTGAGTCAGCCATAAAGAAACTTTGTCGTAAATCTGGAAAGAATAAATCCTGTATAACATAAACTATTAAGAGATTTAGCACTCACTACTCGAAATATTAACATAAAACAAAGCAACACGCCGGATGTAATAATTGCCGAAGCAAATGATAATTTTCTTCGTTTATATCCATCTGTTGTATAACCATAAATCAACATATCAATTCGAATTCTTCCTACTGTTACGGAGAGGAAAGCAGCAATGGCAATCATCACCTAAAACTCAATAACTCATGGAAGCACAACATAATTTTAAAATATTTAATATACCATGAATATAATTGAAACGTATGTGACTGTGAAATAAAATAATTGATTATGTATAGGGACATATGGTTCCAATTTCCCTGTTATTGGGGAAGACCTCCAATGTTTTGCATATGCTATATACGCAGGTCTAGAAGAAATCATTTGAGTGCATTTTTAAGAAATTTAATTGTCTCATGCAGTGTTTACCTCAATTCATTCTTTACTTTAGCAGCGAATAAATTCCATCTGCATTGGAGAATTGTCTCCTTTCTCTTCCATAAGTTAATAAAAATAGCAGCTAGAATATTAAAATAATTTTAATATTAAATGTATGTCATATTAGCATAATAAATAATACCCCAGCAACTAAAAAATATTGCATAAATAGTCGTTAAAGTGTTGTCCATAACATAAGCAACTGTAGCCCTAATGCAGTATTCATGTAAACGTTCAACAACACAGACAGATTTAGCAATTCCGCACTTCGGACATAAGGGTATATCACTGATGCAATAGTCCTGGCTTTGAAAGAGGTAGTTAAGTGTTTCAATGTTATTTTTATTCATAACCTATTACTTACGTCAGATTTGAAATGAAACTATATAAAATACTTATTATACACACGACCAACGATGCTATTGAAATATTACATTTCATTGTACAATCCAAGGTAAGCGAAATATAGACCTTGCTCGCAACCTCCATATCGTTGGATTACATCTAATGGTTGGGCTTTATACCACATTCTAAATGATGCCCAATACTTACATAATATCTAAAATAATCTAATTAATTAGATTTAGACTTTATTTTATTCTATTTCAACTTACTTGCCTCCCGTTTAAAGGGCCACTAAGAGTCCATTCATAATTGTCGTCATGTAATGGATAGGCATCATGGAAAATCTTATTCCGCAATAATTTTGAGAGACCTATATCAGTATTAAACTCACCATATGATGCTCTTTGCAACAACTTTGATATTATACGTATTCGTTCCTTAGTAAGAATCTTCTTTGGCCTAGTAGAGTACAATATATCACTAAAATAAAGCAATTTAAACAAATCATGGAAACTAATAATGTAGAAAACTAACTTTCCACGTTTAAACAATTCCTCATTTTCATCAGGAGCAAATAAATCTGTAGATAAGAATGAAGGCCATAGTTTAGGTGGATTCATTATTCCAAATTCAATATTTTCACAATCCAAGTCTTCATCGAATAATTCCGCATAATGTAAAGTTATGTCATTGCGTATGCAAATTAATGCAAACATAATCTTTTCCTTACTTTGATGATTTACTATGTTTATCTCTAAACCCATTTCTTCTAAATTATGCAAATATCGACTGATGACTTGACTTTTGTTTTCATCTTTTAGGGTGTCCACTGTGTAAACCAAGACAAAATCAACCCTAAAACCCTCTGTTTCTGCTTCTAAAAGAACTGAAGCGTGTGGATCTAATATTGACCCCAAGGAGGCGGTAGAAGATTTTGAGTATATTACATTAACATTAGATTTATAACGATCCTGATCATTGAAATATACTTTTGAACGATCTACTAAGTACTTTATTTCGTCCTCCTTATAATCCACAATTCCAACGTGTTCTCTAATATTTTTTGAATTATGTCTATAACGCAAACCTGTAAAATGGATTTCTTCTTCGTAAGAAGGAGGATCAATTTCAGTACTCTTTAGCTCAGGGCTTTTTTCTGCTTTTTGGTTATCTACATCTTCTGATTCCATGTGGTATATGTGCATACTCTCATAATATTGATTTATATCATTGTCGTAAGATGACATGCTAAGACGAACGGGAGAACCTTCTGAGGGGGTTTCTGATCCAACTTCGTATAAGTATAAGCTGTGATAATAGTCTTTAATCTCTTCATGATAGTCACCCATTCTAAATATTATTTTAATAGAATATTTTTAATTTCTTTATCAATAATTCATGTTGACATTGCAATATACATAAGTAAATAAAAAATTAAGTAGGTAGAATGTTGTCTAATGTCAAAAGTCATCTTTACAACAAATTTTTTAAAAAATGTATAGACTATTAATTTTTTAATACTGAAACACAATTGGAATTGTACAAATATAAGTTGTACCATTTATTGTACCAAATATAAATTGTGCTGAAATGATTTGTTGTCAAGTATGGCCCAATGTTTTCAAATCAAGCCATGACTATAATAGAGAGCCTCAATCTTCCCCTCCTTTATTTGAGCCCGATGTACTGCCTTCTACTTTCTCGGATGGCAAACGACGAGTAGACTATGTAATAGCTTACAATGAAGATGTCATTCAAAATTCAGAAAAAGCTCAAAAATTGAGTAGATTTGTCGATCAACTGCTGGAAAAGGGTGTTCAGTTCGAATTGGGTGTCCCTTTATTGTACGACAAAACAATATTTTTGCTAATGCACGGTCCCGATGATGTGCTACAAAGAATCGCCGATATTTATCACTACAATCTGGCAATGAACAACCCAAATTTTGTTGCACCTATGTCAAAAAACAATTTGGGGGTTTTGGAAACAGAATTACTTAAAAAGAAAAATTCCAAGCTATACATGAGGGCTCCTGCAATTCTGTCTGGGGAAAAGCCGACAAAACTGACATCTGCTGAACGTTCCGCCATAATTGCTCTTGTTATGCAGGAGATTTGGTTTGGAAATGGTAACTCGGAATATGGGGTAGACGGACTGGTCAAGTCAAAAATCTTAATTGATGCCTTTGCTTTGCATGATGGACCCACTCAGTGGACTAATTCGGGTGATCTAAATGCACGACAGGTTTTACATTTTTAAATTAATAACATTTTTATATAGGATATCATTAAAGGTATCAGATTACCGTTTATGAAATATTTCTCTTTAGATATTAATGCATAATAATTTGTTGCGTAGATACCTAATTTAATTGTTAATTAAAGTTACTAACTACCATTAATTATTAGTTATTAGGAAAATATTGGGCAAGTTACAGAATGTTCTTGAAAAAACAACCTTTGGATTTAATAGAGCAATATTTCGGTCCGGAAGTTGCTTTCTACTTTGCTTGGATAGAATTTTATATTAAAATGCTTGTAGCTCCAAGCATGATAGGTGTAATAATGTTTCTAACAGGCTGTTTATATGTATTGAATGACGATCGTTTGTATGTTGCATGTAACCCTTTCTAACATACATGTATAATTTATCATGGCAAATTCCAGACATGAAATTTGTAAAAGCAATTTAGAGCTTTGTCGAAATTGCCACCCTGATGACAATTGTCCCACAAGAATATTATCAGATCAGTGCACTGTTGCTACATTAAGCCATGTAGTAGATAATCTTTCTGGAATAATTTTTGCTGTGGGGATATCAATCTGGGGTTAGTAATTCATAATTACTATCTTACTTAACCCTTGATCCTCTGTAAAAACTTTCGGGTGCAAGGCTACCTTCTCTTGTCTCCTCCTTTCAAAATTTGTCCATGATACATTGTAGGTCCTTAGATCATCGTTTTTCAGATTCTTCTTTATAGTACCCTCCTTTATCTCTCTTTAAATATTTAATAAATACTCCGAGATATTGTAAGTCTTATTTCATACTGACTTCAATTCCTGGTTAGTTTTTCTCCCTCACTGCTTCCTTTTCCCTTGTACTTATCTTCAATATCTTGCTCCCATATTTCAAGTTTCCTGGCATTTAGGTCCTTTTCTTGTTCTTTCTTTTATTTCTGAAATTTCTTCTACATTGTTTGTGACTGTAACTTCAAGGTAGTTGATTCTGTGTTCTTTTTAATGATTTTTCCTTAGTTGCTTGATTATTCTGGACTTTTGTTATTTTTATTATTTTTTGAGCATACCCTTTTGTTTGTTTATTTTTTTGACCTTTGTATTCTATCGTTTTGTCTTTATAATTTTCCTTATTTGAATCTCTACGATCTAATATGTCTTTCAACTACTCTATATATCTTTATAACTATTATAACAGTTACACAGCAAATAACTGTATTTTTATGTAATAATATGAATAATTACTACGATACGAATATTCTTAGACACTTGACGATATTTTTAGATAGCATACTTAAACAATTAATACTTTTACGATATATGGGGAGATAATTTGTGTCTTAAATCAAAGTAAACAATTATCGGAGATGTACGTATAAGTACTTGAGGCTATAATAATTCCAATAGGAATATAATATTAATGAATTCCATTAACTCTTTGTTCTAGCCAAGATGTTTAGTAAGAAAAAATATCAATAAGCAATGCTTTCATTTAGTAAATATTAGACATGTAATATACTACTTGCATACTTATTCTACATATGTAATCTAAGTAAGGAAAAAGTAGGGGCTAACCTAAAGCATACATAACATCTACAACTTTGTTCTTTTGCTGCTATTTTCTTCAAGTGCCTTTCGTATTTCATTGTATGAAATATTCCCAATTTCTAGTCCTTTAGTCCCTTTTCTCTCTTATATTCTATTATTGAATACGTTTGAACTTCTTTACATTCTCGCTTGTTCCCTCCTCCATTCTTCATTTTTGTTTTAATCTGTGATTTTTATTTCTAACGTATTTCATATTTTTCTGTTTTACTAATACTACAATTCTCGCTCTTACGTTATCTGATTCTTCCAGTCTATTCAAATACATTATTTATTCTTAATTCATTTTTAGCTTAATCTTCTGCTAAATATAATTTTTAAAAATGCAGGTGTAGTTGTAGTGGCACTTTGGAGATATAGGGAGTCCTGGCTCATTCATCACTGGAATTTAGAAATGGTTGCGCTTGATAGGTCTATCACGTATGTACAGAATAATTTAAATATTGATTAAGAAAAGTACAAAATTAATTTATAATATTGCAACAAAACTGATAATAACATGCCCTTCCAGCACAGAGTACGCTATGGAAATGGATAGTGTGCGAAGAAATCCCACGACAGGAATTAATGAACACTGTGTTAGTTGGAAAAAAATTATTAAAAACTATATAATATCTTTTATAATTACTTGCCTTCTAGTAAGTTAAATTTTCCCTTATAAACGTTTAAATGCCTAACAAATGTTTCAATGTAACAGCTCTTACTATTAATCATCGCATTATTGGTACTTTTGATATTTTATTCTTTAAAAGAGAGAGGAACATTTACGTTTTATAATAATCTATCAAGGAAAATGAAGATATGGTTTGACTACACTACAACTAATGTTTACCTAATGTTTGTGATAGATTCTTTGAGCGAGGTATGTGACCATTTGTAAATTAACAAAATAATTTAAAATATAAACCAATTAAACAAATTTCTAGTTCTACTTTAAAGTTGGAGAAACATTGACTAGAATAGAGTGCCATCGGACGAAATCAAAGCGAATGAATGCAATGATACTAAAAAAATTCCTTCTCTCCTTTACACTCACTTTTTATACTTCCTTTTATTTAGCCTTTTTCAAGGGGACATTTTTTACATATCCAGGTGAAACAAAACAATATAAAAAGTTTTTCGGCATGCAAGCAGAACAGTGTCCGCCACCAGGATGCATGTTTAATCTTACAAGTTTTATAATTATGCAATTAACATATCAACTTGTTAGAAAAAATATAAAATTTTTTGTAGAAAGGTATGGTATTCTAATTTCACTTAACTTCGATTAAAATAATAATAAAATAAATAAGTAATACAAAGAACTTTGTTATAATAGAACTCTAAGTGACAAATTGAAAAGAGTCAAACAGAAACCGGTACTGACAAGATGGGAAGAGGACTTCACACTCTCAAAGTCTTATTCATATGGTTTATCCACTGAAATGGCTATAGTGATTATATATCACGGATGGATAACATTTTTTGCAGCTACTTCTACATTGATTCCTTTGTTTGTAGTTCTTTATTATCTATTTCTCTTGAGAAGAAACGCAATGTTTTTAACATACAAAACAAGAAGAACAATTGCATATAAAGTGTCTGGACTTCAAGCTTGGAATACAATATTATTTGTTGTAACTTTCGCAAGTACTTTGACAAATGTAAAAACAATTATACCTTGTTTATTGGATTAGCAAGTTATAATAATCTAATTTGATTTACATTTTAGGCATTAATAATTTCATTTACCAGTGACATCATATCAAGAATTAATTATTTTCTACTGAATGGAGGTACTTTGAAGGGCTACTTAGCAACAACATTATCAGGTACATTTCATTTTAGAAGTAATGTGATATATTTTGTATTTTTTTTTTCATTTTATAAATATTTATGTTAATTCCACTTAATATTTAGTATTTAATAAAAGACATTATGATAACAAAAATGAGAATGACGATAGCGTTAATGCTAATGATGAGGATTATGATGCAAGTTTGCTGAACACTACGGGTGAATTTTGTTATTACTTAGGCAGACGTTATCCACCAGATCATGAAAAGGCATATGAATTGTCACGTGATTACTATTATCAAATGTATATTAAACTAGCTTTTGTTGCAGTTTTTGAGGTCAGTATTACAACATCACATTACAAACTTTCTAATTCACGTAATTATGATTTGAAGAAATAAATTTCTATATATTATTACATTTCTAGCATGTTATTATAATTTTAATGTATTTAATAATGTACTTCATACCAAAGAAGCCAGGTATCGTTAAAGACAGATTATATTATCAAGAAAAGCTACTGCGAGATGAAAAACTTAAAATTTTCAATAAAGGAGGTCACGTCTCACTTTCAAAAGTTTAATGTACAATTTATTATGTATTATTTGATATCAAAACATGTTTTTATAAAAGATAAGGTAACAAAATACGTAAAAATAATATGTATACACTTATAAATAAAAATAATATATGTATAACATCTACAATGCAATTTCTAACATCTTTTCCACATTCAATAATTTTTCTCTAGGTTTCCCGATTTTTTTCCCTTCTTCCACTTCATACCTATCTATTTTTTCCCAGCCCAGCCAATTGACTGTGGATATGTTCTTTCCCTTAAGTATTTTTTCTATACCTTCAAATCCAGGCTTATGATCTATATTTTGCGACTCGATGTCTTTGACCATTGAATCTGCAATAGCAAATGCATTGCTCATTGTTGTTAAAATCACGCCTGTAGGACCAGTAGCAAGCCATCCAGCACCATACACATTATTTACTATCTTTCCCTGTTTATTTAAAGCTATTCCTTTTTTATCATCGAATGGTATATCCTGATCCATTTGTAAAGATTTGTATCCAATACTTGTAACAGCTAAATCGCAGGGCAGAATTTCAGTTTTATCAGTCAGAACCGCATTTTGTATTAATATATCTTCTCCTTGAAGAACATTATGTCCCAACGTAACCTCTTGTACGGCTTTAATACCTTTAAATTCAAGAGGTGACCGGAAAAATGTAGGTATAAATTGTTTTTTATTACTTGTTGACATATTGTTTTCATTTGGTTGTTCCTCTGTTGATTTAAGCATAAGTTCAGTGATTCGCTTTTTGGGTCTAGCAAGATTCGGAACGATTTCTTTGATTCCTTTAAAATCATCTCGAGTCCACAACGTTGAACAATTTTCAAGTTTCAACATCTCTCTTAACTCTGCTATTGTAAATGCAGCTTGCAAAGGCCCTCGCCTTCCAATTAAGTATACTTTTTTAATGTGAGACCTTAATAAAGCTTCCAAAGCGTGTTGGGTTATATCCGTTTGCTTTAGTTTGTCAACGGGTGTTAGCAAAATTCTTGCCACATCTATGGCTACATTACCTTGTCCAAATATAGCTGCGGCGTATCCAGATAGGTCAATTTTTAAGTCGGCATCCCAAGGGGTGCCATTATACCAGCCAACGATTCTTCGTGCAGAAATTACATTGCATAAGTCCTCACCTGGTATGTTAAACTTCCGGCTTTCTTCTGCTCCGTATGTCTATGGGTACAATAAAATTATTGAAGTTGATTTTTATTTTACTGCATTTTAAAGATATGTCCATGTGAACACATTTAAATAGAATGTAAACTTAGATTAGACAGGATTATATTTACCAAAAAAACCGTGTTGTAAGCTTCTTGAAGTTGCTTCAATGATACGTCTGTACCTAAGTTTACATTTCCAATGTATGAAACATTGGGTAATTGAGCCGTTTTCGTAAAGGTGTTTATTACATTTTTAACCTCGGGGTGATCCGGAGCTACACCAAATCTGCAATAATATACGTATGTATTTCTATAGATTTCTTTAATTTGCTATTTCTTTGTACAGATTTCCAGTTTTATCATAGTCAGTTAAATTAAGAAATGAGTATAATGTTAAAAATAAATAACTGAAATGTTTATTAGGGGTAGACATCCCAGCAAGGTAAATTTTTATTTGGGTTGAATAAGAAGCCTATAGCCTTGCTATTGGTTTATTTAAAAAAAATAATAAACCAATAGCAAGGCTATAGGCTTCTTATTAAACCCAAATAAAATGTTTATTCCAAATAAAATTCTATTGTCTTCGAATTTGCATGTCCTTGAAATCAGACCATTGTTTACGCTATTTGTTATCTTTTAAGCATGGCGTCACTCCGCGGGAATTTTTCCTCACATTACAAATATAAACAGTCATTTTTTATGTGTATAACAATATTTCTCTTGTACTGGGTGTTCTAATGAATGTGTAACATAAAAACTGTTGCTTCTTTGGCGCGCCTTTGCCGCCTTTTTGAAGATCAAACAACGTCGCGTTTTTTGCGTTACATATTCATCAAAACACCCTGTATTTCTTGACCAATATATGAAATTATTTTTATTCAATCAGAAAACCCAAAAAATGAGAACAATTTGTATTAAAATAAATAATAAATAAATGGAGTATTTGATTTATTTTAATAAACTTTTACAGTGAAATCTCGATTTATCGTTCTTGTAGTGACTGTACAGAAAAAACGAGTATCGCAGAAAAACAGTCATAGCGGGCTAATATGAAAAAAATAAAAATGAGTAACTATATGTTAAATAAACAAATATATTCACAATATTATATTAAAACTTTATTGTTTTTTGACCTATTATTTGATATTATTAAATATTAATAGTACTGGGTATAAGGTCTAAAAAATATATATTTAACTATCTATCTCGACGTTTCGTTATGTAATAATAACATCTTCAGGAGATTTAAATATAAATTTGAAATTTCCTATTTGACATAATAATTTATGAAATTTCTTCTTATTTTAATTAACACAACAAAAAAATAAGTTTCACTTAAAATAATAAAAATAAGAAAATGAATGTTATTTACTAATTTTAATAGACCACCTAGGTCCGCCCCTGTAAGGCCTACATTTAAGAATGCACTTGTGATTAGATGTTTGTTCCTTTTAGTTAATACTGAATCGAAATCATTTGTTCAGTCATAAAAAAGCAGGGACGCCTTGTGTGTGGAATAAAACTAAAAAATATTTGTAATTAATTAGTAAATATTCCAGACCAACATTTAAAATAATAGTTTACACTAATTTATTGCACCAATGAAGCAATTAAGAATATCTTTTTAACCACGAGCAATTGCGATAAGAAAAAATTAGACGCATTTTCTATATCACGTCTTTTAAATGCACCATTACTCATAACCTTACGTGGAATCTAGGACCAGTCACTTTTACACGAATACGGTCCTGAACGGTTAATAATAAAAACTCACAATAATTACGTATCGAATTACGATCTGCAAAATTTTAGTGCACACTGGAACAAATTATTCGCCGAAGAAAAAACTTATCGTCTATACCAATTGCAATAGTTAACAACTCACCTCACTAATCCAAAGGGAACAGGTAACCTTTCATAAACATCAATTTTTGCGTTTTGTAACTTTTTTGCCAAATGTTGCGCAGCGTAGAACCCCGCAGGCCCCGCTCCCACGATGCAAATTTTAGGTTTTTGAGCCTTATTTGAAAAATACCTCCTCAAAGCGCTATAACACTGAGTTTTCATTTTTGAGGTTATGATACTTGTGATAACCTTATTTCATAAAACACTAAATCCAAAGGAAGCTCCAATTATCCTTTTTATTCTATAATTACTTCTATAGTTATTTACGAATAAATAAATTTTTACGTTTTACGTTATCTTTTGCTCTTTGAAATTATATCTCAATAAGATTAGTTGGCTACCTTGTCAACTTACATATAAAGACTATTTTGTATAATTTTTATAAGAAGGTCAAAGTTTCGCTGAATTTAGTATATAGAAAGTGTAGATCTGTACAAGTGTTTGGAATTCAGCTCTCCTAAATATCTTTAAAATATACATCAACAAAATGCACGTACACACATATGTACGAATTAGATAACAGTTTTATCAAGTAAATTCTATTTTAAAGAATGTAATATCTCCATTTGCAACCATTGAAACGATTCAGCTATTCTAACCTCAATTAACTTTTTCCAAAATCAAAATAAGAAGTCACATATACTATGATATACACTTTATTTAACCTAAATACATAAACTTAAAATATCTAACGGTTGTGTAACATACCACTATTATAATACAAAATCGTCCCTCTGAAACAAAAGAAAACATCAAACATACTAATTGAATGTTAAAAATATATATTTTAATTAAATTTTTTTTACTAGGCTCAATATACCCCTTTGAAATAATGCCAAGAACCTGATGTCCGCTTTACGATCACCCCACCCAAGTATTAAGAAGAAGTGACAAACAACTTGACAAAATGTCGATAATAGAAGGGATAGGCGATGAAGTTGTGCAGTTTTTCGTAGCGTTTTTTATTTCGATCGTAATCGGCGTGGCGTGGTGGACCACGAACACGCGAAGGGACAACTGGCAAATTCGCACAGTTTATTTAATAAACCGCCGGTTTCGACGTCGCAGTCAAAGGAACCTCACCAATCACGTGCAGTCCACCACCATAGCCGAAAGTACCCTGCCTGTACCAACCACCGACGAAAATGAAACTGGAAACCAGACAAATCTGAATGAGGAGGGGAATCCTGAAGGGATCTCACACAGCAACAAACCTCCAGAAGCAAGTGCTACGACAAGTAACAGAGGTCCCACAATAAATAACTCCGAAGAAATAATGCATCCTGAAGATGTGTCAAATAGTTCGGGGGAGACTTCAAATAATGAGGTTTTCTCCGAACAGGAAGACATTATTCAAACAATGGACGCAAGCACAAGCGAATTAAGACAGCGTCGGATACACTTTTACGAAAATCAAGAAGTGAGAAAGACTGAAAATAATTCATCTTCTAGTGAGGAAAATGAACGCTATAACAACGAGAACAATCAGAACAATTCTCAGGAGAATCGCAACCAACATTCAATGCAACATAACTCTGAAAATAATTCAGACGAAAGCGCAAGTCAAAATGATACAATTAGAATAAAACTTAAATACATCAATGACAATCTTAGGTTAGTAGACGGCAGATTAGAAGAACTTTTAGGTGATTTTAAGCGAAGGCATTTCACTGAAGAAATATCTTCTAACAAATTGGTTCGATTAATATTCAATGGTCAAGTCCTGCAAAGGGATTCTGATACTTTACAAAGCTGCGGATTGTTCGATAATTGTGTGGTTCATTGCCTTATACATCAACAGCGGCCATCTAATGAGAACTCAAACAATCGGACTGGAGAAAGAGGAAATAATGGGTTAAACGGAAGATCATTTTTAAATAATAATAACAATAACAATAGGGAATGGGATTTAAGTAATGTATTAATAGCAATGGTCAGCTTTTCTTTAGGTACTGCTTGGTATTTCAGATACCAATATCCACACCTCTTTACCATTACAGCTACAGTGGCTTTAGTAGCAATAACAGGAATTTTTACAGTAGTATCTGTTGGCATGTATTTTCCAGATCCTGAGCCTATGCAGCCACAAGTTGAAAGTATAAATTAGAATATCTATTTATGGAGGTGTAAAATTTTCAAAATATGAATAAAATAATTGACTTATTGTAAGAAACACTTGAGGAATAGTGTCATTTTCAACAATTAAATTTGAACATTTGGATTCAAATAAAACTAAATAGTCTACGATATACTATTTTTTAAAAGATGTGGTGTAATATATTTTATTCTAATTACATTAATGCAGTCATCCTAGTTTGAAATAATTAAAGAAACACCCTTAACTTTTATTGTTGAAAATGGAATATGTTCATTCTTATTCTTCCTATTTAGGATTAAATTATTTTTTGCTTTGGCTTAATTTTTGTGATATGATAAGTAACCTAATTCCACAGATTTTGTTTATGTACTTTTTTTTTAGTTATTTTATGTGATATTTAATATATTGTAATCAATGTTTTGTTGTCAATAATTACATAACATGTTAACTTACTGCACTAGTTTCTTTTGAACAAGGAGAGGTGAAATGTTATGATAATATATTATAGATGAAGTTTAATACTTTAACCATTCATGCAGTCTACGCAATTTATCTTTCCTTTTACTGTAATTTGTAATTGTGGCATTTTGTTTTATAACAATAGACTACATATACACATCTATAGTTGGAGTATTAAATTGTTTTTTGTTACTACAAAAATAAAATGTGTAGACTAAAGGACTTTAGCATTATATTTATTTCCTTTTCCTTGATAATAGAGATTGAATTAAAAAAAATATAGTGGATAAAAAAATAGGTTACCATTCCGTTATATTCAAGTACATGTTGTCGAATCTTCGAACTGTCAACCCAGGTGACAAAATCTTCTAATGTCCGGGTCACGAGAAAGGCTGGATCTTTTACACATTCGGCCCCAATCCTGACATGGCCTTGCTCAATTAACTTCGTGGCGTTTTTAATATTCTCCGACATGTTATCTGAAAATAAAAAATACAGGTATTTATAGAAAATGAAGATTCTTAATATCAATAGTTAACACATTAACTGCCAAAAATGCATAGAGTCCCTTCAAATATGACAAAGAAATAAATAGTCGCTGGTTTATTAAAATTTTAAATAAAGGAATATTTACATAATATTAAATTTAGTAAAATTCAGTGAAAACATATAAATGAATTGACAGTAAAAATTTTTATAAGAAATAGATAATAGAATCGATATTAATTGGCAGGAAATAACAAATAAATCTTGTTTATTTTTCATTCTAATTTAACGAAATTTCATTATAAAAGTTAAAAGAGGTCTAAAACTTGAACGAAACTAGTTAATAAAAATAAACCTACAGGAAGGTACAATTTATTTGCTATAATACTAATACAGTAAAACCTCGTTATAAGAGACCCGGTTAAAAGAGATTCCCGCTTATAGTGGACATTTCTTGTATTTATTTCACGGTTATAATAGACCCGCTTATAAGGGATTCCCGGTTATACTAGACAATATTTTGGGTCCCGAAGGCACTTTTTCCCATTTGTTAAGAGACAACATGGAAACAATGTTGACTGCCCGGTGCAAACGCACTGAAAGAAAACATTCTTGCACAGGAAAAAAAATGCATCTGTACCATTTGTTATTGGATTGATTCACACTTCCTGTTTCCTCTTCGAAACTGCGCAATTTCACTACGAAGTACATATGTGAGGACTGTTGTTAAGATACTATAATCTGCACGTTGTGCTTCTGTGCTCGTTTCTTTACGCCAGTTTTGGGTAAATTAGAGATTTTGATAACAGATTGGTGGCTGCGAAGAGAAAAGTTTTGTCAATTGTGGAAAAAGCGAATCTTATTAGGGAGATCGAGAAACACGGGTTATCGCTGAAAAACTAAATGTGCCGACTTCGAGATTACGCAAAATAATTCAGAACAAAGTGGAAATTTTAAATACTTCTGTCAAAGTAGGGAAACATTTGAAAAAGATGCACTTTTAATTAGCAGATTCGGAAAAAATAGGCATTTCCCACTTATAAGAGTTCCCGTTTATAAGAGGCAAAAATCCATTCCCCCAGGTATCTTTTATAACGAGATTTCACTGCTTTTTTTCACTTATTTTAATTTCTGACAAAAAAAAATTATTAGAAATATTCTTGTTTTTAAAAGGAGATAAATGAAAAAAGTGAAGTGAACCGAAAAGTTCACGTTTTCTATATTTTTTATCATTTTTGGGCATTCAACTCTCATTTTTGTTGCTAATATTTGAATACATTGTGTTTTCGTTTTTCAATTAATTGTAAATACAGTGTAATCTCGGTAGACCGAACTAATAACTGCAAGGGAGTGTTCGGATTACTGAAAAGTTCGGATTACAGAAAGTATTAGGAAAAGGCTGTAAAAAAGATTAAACAGTATATATTATTGCACATAACCATGTATGTATGTACCTACATATTTTTGCTATTTTTACTTATATAAAAAGTAGGTATGTATGTATATGTTTTATTTAAAATTCTAGTTACATTAAAAAAAAATCAGTCTTTTTTAAAGAAGTCAGTAATTTTTCTTTGTTTCGCCAGTTCGGATTACTGGAGTGTTCGGAGTACCGAAGTTCGGACTACCGAGATTACACTGTATTATTTACTTATAGTAACAAGCGTCTGAAGATGGTAATTGTACATCATCGAAATATATAACACTGCTACTATTTATAAAGATAGAGTATTCACTTTCGGATTCTAACATTTACTATTCTCTCACATTTCGAGGAGATTCTTCAAAAGTTAATGGAAGAATACAACAGTGCGACATATTTTGTAATTTATTGTTACAAATGCATTCACAACGGGATAAGTTCAATAACTCGTTATTATTATAACTATGCAACTGGTGGTATTACAATGACCAGCCATTGTATGGAACATTCAATTAGAAATATGGACGACAACATATAACAGTTAACGAGTTTTTTTTTTGTTTTACTCGTTTATTTAACGTTGGCTTGTTTTCGCATCATAGGTCAATCTCCGACGCCAGAGATTAGGTCCACGACTATTGAAAACTTTGCCAATGCCAGGATTTTCACCTGGTCATTGTGTTCTTTAACGTGCGCTTGGATTATACGACCCCTAGCATTAAAAGCTAGTACCTTAGCAACTAGGCTACCCACAACGACGGTTAATGAATTATTGAATTGAATATTTAAAAAAAGTTTTCTGAATAGTGATTAACACCAAAGATCATTGAGTATATCGATCACCCATCTTACGAGAGATAACGCAACACGCGTAAGTTTGGCTGCCTATTCAATTTTTAAGAGGTTGTTTAAACTTGTTAGGGTGGAGACATCATTAAGCTAAACAACTTTGAACAATACGATAAATATGCAGAAGTTCGGTTATTTAGTGAACGAGTCAATTTATTAAATTGGTCGCCAAGGCTTTAGCATTCAAGATAAATAAGTAAATACACACAACAAATACTATAAGAGCTATAACCTCAAAGGTAAATAAATATGTCATTTTATGTGACAGATACGCGTTCATTAAACTGGTTACTGGTTATTACGTTACTGCTCCCAGAATAAGTGCTGCCGCCTTAAGCAGCGGGGAGCGACAAACAGGTTGTAAAAAAGTACATTACGTGAGATATCTATATACGTATATATAATCTTTGTTAAAACTTACTTCGAACCATTACAACTGGCAACCTTCTTCTGCAAAAGCACGAGGCCGTTATCTTTTCAGCTAAACTCAAATCCCACTTTGTTGGAATAACGCCTAGCAAATACCTAAAAACATAAAGCAGCAGAGGGAAAATTACAAAATCTGACATTTGTATAATATTTTCAGGAAGTGTACCTACTTACAGTTTTTCTAATACTTTAGCAGTGGATTGTATCCTAAAAGGGTCTTTTGGGTCCAATTCTTTAATTTTTCGTACTAAATTTCTTATTTCCCTGGATAATTTATTGTATCTATAGGTAGTAATTAAGGAATATTTTATTAGTTACATCTCTAGCTGTTTTTACAAATGAAGAAATAGATACTTACTTCGTATAATCTTCTCGCTTTTGAATATGATACTTCTTCAACACCTTTACTTCGTATAAATTATTGTCTACCTTCCAAGATATAAAGTCAACCTTTTTGAGCAATTTCTGCTCATGATATTTTAATTTCCGAACCATTTTGTTTTGATTTTATGGCAGATACATTCACCACTTTCAAACACGCCAAGCGCACGAGATTTTTAACATAACCTAAAAATTTTCTGAAATTGTGATGGCAGCACTGTAATGGTGTGTTCACCTTAGATCATGTATATGGACGGAACTGCGTTCCTTACCTACAGGGTGTCCATCTATCTTCGCCTCAGAGGGGAAGGCTCTTAAGGTTGAAATTCGCTCAATGCAACTGCCGAATCGAGACCGGCCGGATACCTGCCTGTGTGTATGTGTGAATAGAAAAGCTGTTAAATATGTTTCTATTGGACGTCGAAGGAGCTGTGCTGTGGACCACATGTCTAATTTTGAGCAACATAGACCAATACACTAAGATTTATGACCGTTCCTGACCATTCGTTTTAAACACACCCTTAGCTCGCATCAACCTTAAGGCTTATTTACACCAAGCGAGCATTGTTTGTGAACGTTCAAAAACGTTTGAAAACGTTCAAAAACATTCGCAAACGCGCTTTGGGAACTCCCGTTCACACTGCCTGAGCACGTCTTTCGAGCAGTTGTTTACGAGCATTCAAACAAGTTCCCAGTAAAAGAAAAAGTGTCAGGAGATGATACCCAACAACGATAGCTCGAGTTCTCGCAAATATGCCGTTTACACCGGACGCGCGACAAATGCTGAATCCTTTGATGATTCGTCAGTTTACCGACAACCGACGGAACGCTCTAAAACGTTTAAGAACAGGGCTCGCAAACTCTGTTCGGCGCGGGAGAGTGTTTACACCGCCCGAGCGTCATGTTCAAGAACGTTTGCGAGCAGTGTTCGAAAACAATCCTCGCTTGGTGTAAATAAGCCTTTAAGCGTAACAATGGATTGAGACGAAGACAGTTGGACACCCTGTAGATGCAGCCTTTTGTATTTGTCTAGCGTTCATGAGTTGAAGCATAAAGGATCGACAGAGAGGTACGTACTTCTCTCTCCAAATGTGGGAAAAATGCTTACTGCGCATGCTCAGACCATTAAACTAGTGGCAACTCTGGGCCAGCCTGAAGACGACCGTTGATTCGACCCAAGGAGGTTAAATATTATCTAACCTCCTTGATTCGACCATTTGAACTCGTGTTGATTTGAATGTAAACTGTGTAACGGTGACATCCTACTTGATTATATCTCGATTTTTAAAATTTTCTATAGAGAAATGTGAAGCTAATGCCCCAAAACGTTGATTTATGAAAAAAATTTCAAGGACGGCCGGTAAATAAGGGCGTAATTGAAGAAAATAGAAAAAATCCTAACCTTACTTTTAAGTATTATTTAACTCATTTTCAAGCTTTAGCA
>JAWQRP010000144.1:0-38794 GCA_033557875.1 Quadriops clusia | reverse complement strand
ATAATCAATATATATATAACAGATTCAAACGATTTTAAAAACATTAAACGCTAAACAAATAGGTATAATAATTGTTTTTGGTTTCTGGTAGTGATGGCTCCGAGTGCCAATGTTATTCAATTTACAATATTCTTTAAAATGCGATTTTTTTATAGTGGCGCAACCATCGATACACACTCACCATAGAAATCATATTCCTTAAAATGGGAAAATTACCGACGGACGTACGTACGTACGTTACAACGGTAATTATGTTTGTTGATTGTAACTTTCATATTGTAAATTAGTGGTGTTGTTTTTGAGATTTGTATATTTCAGTGGCACACTGAAATGCGTCAATTTCTTAAAAATTTAGGCAACCAAACATACACTTCAAATGTTTGTTAAAGCGTACTACATATATGTACCAAACGAAACAGGTATAACCCAATCCGACGGCATCCAATCGTTGGCAACAGTCAACTCCAAAGCCTACTTTGAAGTAATTGTGCGGTTTTTAATCCACGTTGGCGCTGGTGCAGCAGGCAAAGGCTTCTTTGTGGCGCTTTCTGCGTAAAATTGCTCGCCCTGCGCCCCAAAGCGACGACGACAAACACCAAAAGCTCATTGTTTCATATTTCATTCCGTGCCTTACAAATCGGTTTTGCTTTTACTGTTTGAATTAACTCGCTCCGCATAAGGTCACAACAATTGTGAACTTTGTTTATTTGTTATTTCTAAGCGACGCCAACTAAGAGAGACGCGTTGTTTATTTGATTGTAAACTACTAGGTACTATTATTCCAGTCGATATTCACATATTAGACCAGATGCTGTAAATCCCAGAGAGCGAGTGTCAGCGCAAAGCAAATTTCAGGAGCACAGGAAATAAAACGATTACAAATACATTGTACTTGATAGCTCAGATACTCTCTGCCCGAAAACTTTGTAATTGCGTTCCTCGTGCGCCAACTTCAAAGATTCTATTTCAGATGTCTGTCGCAGATGGAAGGAGAAACATGGCGCGGAAGTCGGATAAACTTCAGAGAAAGCAGCAGACACAATGTTCCTGAAAAACTGCAGTTTCCTTCATTGTTATCCTCATCTTGATTTCCGATTAAGTTTGCATGTACATATAAAGAAACAGAATCTCTTATGTCCTTTGATGTGTTATTTCCCTGAAAGGAAAATTTAAATACAAGCATATATGAATGTAACACGTAAATCCTCCAATTACCTCCAACATAAATCCTTTTCTTTATAATGTAATACACATAAGAAGAAGAATACTAGCGAACATAAAGGAAACCCAGAAAAATCAGTTTGGAAACTTAATATCTACATTTGCCGCCAGGAAGGCATCACCTCCTCCACGATAACGTAATTGTACAACAACCATAAAAATCCGATTTTAATTAAATTATAACAGAGGAAAATAATAAAAAAGAACTTGTGGAAAGTATTCATTACACGGTCGAAAAAATAATTTTCTTTGTCTCGGCAGGACAATTAGGGAAATAATAAAAGGACGCGGAAGCCCCGCGTAGAGGCAAGTTTTAAATAAAAATAAAAGCCGGGTATTACATTAACAGGCCGGAAGGGAACGTTAAAATGCAATTATTAGCAAGTTTCCTTTCCTTTTCCTCCTAGGCCCTCTTTATTGTCGAGATCGAGTGTAGGTTTTCAGTAGCAATCGCTTGATATAGCGATCCCTATTGAGCCTTAATGGGGCATATATTGTCGCAGCATGTGCTCCCAGACTCCCACTGGTTTTTTCTTTGTTTAACTTTCTAAAGAGCTCGCTTTACCATTCTGCCCACCTCGCGATTACTCCCGAGAATAAAGCCCAGTTTAGTAGCTTCGCGCAAACCGTTTTTATTATTCGCTTAGCATTGTCCAAATTGTGTTATTTTATTGTTCGGGCCCTTTGTCCTCCTATTTGCTATAGATTAGTCAACAACTACTCACTTAAAACAATGTTCAGTGATGATGGGGTGCTCGGCTGGGGGCGACTCTCTACGATTTCTCTTGCATATGGTGCTGCGATTCGTCGGTTCAATTCTATTCAATCGCAAAATGATTTTAAAACGGTAATTTTCCCATTTTAAGGAGTGCGATTTCTATGGTGAGTGTGTGTTGATGGTTGCACCACTACCAGAGGGACACGGGTAACCCTCGTATAAACAAGCTTGAAGCTGAAAGTCGGAATTTTGAAGTTTCAAACTCCAGCGCAGGCGGCTTATCATCTATACCGCTGTCATTTTTGAAAGGAACAAGTTAGGCGTCTTAGAGCCCTATTGGGGCCTAAATAGGGGCCAAACGTGTAAATTATACAATTTATATAACTATTAGTTAAAGTCCTCCATTTTGGTGGTTAGAAGCAACGTGACGAATTTTCGAAAAGTGAGGTTATGCGATGGAACAAAATCAAGAAGTGTGGAGTATACGTAACATATACATAATTTATACATATATGTAAATATTATAGGAGGCAGTGTCATCCAATGAAAGATCGGAAAAAAATAATAGACAATGTGTATTAAAAGAAAAAGAAGTAAGTGCCTGTGATCATAGATTTGATTAAATAAGTTGTCGCCATCAGGCCGATGCTGATCGAGTTTATGTTCTACGATAAAGACGATAGAGGTTAGAAACAGGACAAAAACACAATGAATGCGGTGAACATGATGCTGAACGAAGTTCGTAGTAAAATGAACCAGTGTTTGCGAATCGTACAAAAGGAACATCTGTACTACTGATTCAAATATGTATTGCAAATTACATTACTATAAATAATTTTTAAATTAATAAACGATATATAAGATTATTCTGTGTATACAGTAAGATTATGTGATGTACACATTTACATTTAAAAATTTATAATTATTAAAAATACGGAGTAAGACTAATATTAAATTCTTTTCAATTAAAATAAATCTCTAATTCATAAATATGAAAATATCCCTATTAGTATTATGTTCTTCTGTTCGCTACTATGTACGTTACTGCTGCATAAATTTCTAGCGAACATGATGACATGTATATGTCGAAATCATAAGATTAAATATATATATTTAGGGTAAAATGTATATGTGTACATGTTAATATGTACATGGTAATATGTACACGTGTACACGGTCAGGTGTATATGTGCACATGGCAATAAGTATACGTGTACATGGTGATAAATATATGTGTACATGGCTGCCCGTGATTTTTCAAGGGCATTAACTACTAGACAATAAACCCCGAGACAAATACACATGAACCTATAAACACAATCACGAAACTTTAAAAACAATCGCGTAATAAACAAATTATTCTTGTTAAAATTGTTCTTGTTAAAATTGTATTTGTTAAAATTGTTCTTGTTAAAATTGTACTTGTTAAAATTGTTCTTGTTAAAATGGTTCTTGTTAAAATGGTTCTTGTTAAAACGCGTCTTGAAAAACTATTTGCGTTAATTTTAAAGCGAACATTGAGGTCTCAAATACAGAAAGAAACTTTATATTTTTCAATATTATGCCACTTTACAATAATTTTAGATTTAGTAGGAATTTTAGGTATAGTATACAACATATAACATCCAACAACATATAGCATACAATAACATACAACATACAAATAACATGCAACATACAATAACATACAACATACAGTAACATACAACATACAATAACATGCAACATACAATAACATACAACATACAATAACATGCAACATACAACATACAATAACATACAACATACAATAACATGCAACATACAATAACATGCAACATACAATAACATACAACATATAATAACATACAAAATACAATAACATACAACATACAATAACATTCAACAGAGTACAACGGCTAGTTGTACTCAACTAGTAATTGAACAATTGTTTAATCGTATGATAAAAGACAATTGGGCTAGTCGTAAATTTGTTCAAATCGGAGTGTGTATACTATCGATAAAGTACTTACCCAACAGAAAAATCATAAATGCTCATCGATCATTTTATTGATGACAAAGTCGAACACGCCAGTCATCGATCAATTATCCATCGACAATAATTTTGTTCACAAGTATATGTATGAGCATAAATATAGTTTTGACTGTCATACATCAGTGACCGTAATACATCGGTGACTGTAATACATTGGTGACTGTAATACATCTGTGACTATAATTAAGGTGACCAACCGTACTCCTTTACAGAGTTTTGTACTCCTTTTTCATGAATTGTACTCCTTTTAAAACCTGTACTCCTTTGTACTCCTTTGCATTCTTTTGTACTCCTTTAGAGGTTTTTTGTACCACGTCAGTACGATACTGACATCCCCACTACAGTGCATGTATGTCCTTGAGTAGTTAGTACTCTACACATACATATGTCCCCGGTTACGTTAGGGTGTTTTTAAGTGCAAGCATTTTAGCACCGAACACCCAATAGTAAATACGTATCGCTGTAGCCGCTTGAAGACTACACAAATTCAGCTGTTCACTATTCGTTTTTGGAAAATTCTAATCCCGGGATTACGGATAAATTTTTAAAAGAATTTGGAAATTTTTACAATTTTTTTTTCTATTATATTGAGGAATGGTCGATTTATATAACTGAATTAAATTGTTTGAATTGGACTCTTTTAAAAGCTAAAATTGAATTGGAAGAAGTTTCTTCATCAGTACTATTCATAAATAATGAATTAAAACATATCGTCATTAATGATAATTTTCTGTATGAAGAAATTCGAAGAGTCAATATTTATTTAAATGAAGAAATACTGAAAAAATGGATCGATGAAAAACTTAGTGTGGACAGAAGATGGGTAAAAATATTTTCGCATTTTCAAAAGGAACATGTCCCCCACGAAAATTAAAAATTATTGATTGAAATTTCATTATGTTGCCCCGGCACTAATTCTACCGTAAATACAACGAGTATTTTCACTCGGTAATGATTATTGGGGCAGCGAAAAATCGCAATTACTTGTAAATACGCTAGCGGCAGTTTTAATTGTCAAATTCAATATGCGATAAGCAAATTGTTCGGACGTCGCTAAACTCTTAGGAATTAATTCAGAATTATGTAAGAAAATTAACTCTACAGAAAAATATAACTTTAAGAATTAAAGATCCTACTAAATAAATATTTTTTCATTATTATTATATATTCTATATGTTGGAATTACAATTTATTTTTATTAATGATCCAATGATATTCGAACCGTACTCCTTTTCAACAAAAAATAGTTGGTCACCTTACTTAATCCAAATCTTTTTTCTTCATGTTCCTCTTTACTACTTTGTTCAGTGTCTTTCTATATGTAAATTAAACAGAATTGGTAACAAACTGCATCCCTGTTATAGACTTTTAGTGAGTTTTCAAAGTTTTGAATGTGGGATGGAATCATAAGCTTTTTCTAGGCCCATAAAACCAAGATATATTTCTTTCCCTTTACTGATATATTTGTTTTTCATTGCAAGACAAAGGAGACTGCCTGTATATGGTAACGCAAGAATGCACTTAGTTTATTTTAAACGTAATGCTATTTTGGATTTAAATTATTATTTTTTTCTTGAAGTGTTTTCCCATATAATTTACACAGGCTACTAATTTCTCTACATTGCATCGTCTAGATTTTCTTTCATTGTTTTCTGCAAATGTGGAAGTTATATGGACCCTTTCTTATTCACTTGGAGTTTGTCTCCTGAATAGTATTTTAAGAACTTGTCGTTTCTGTCTATAATTTTTTTTTCTTAACATTTATTAGCTCTATTGGTATGTTAAACAACTCATTGATTCTCTTATATATTTTTGATAATATATAGCAAATTTTTAGTATCTCTAGATGACTTTGTTCATAATACTATTGTTATTAACCTTCAACAATTGAATTTGTTGGGTAGCTTAGGTCTTTTTTTTTGGCTTCGGGATAAATGCCCATTAGCTTAGGTCTTATTTGAAAAAATTCTTTATTTAATTTTGCATTAGTTTATTCTTTCCGACGTTTCGCAAGATATTTCCTTGCATCTTCAGGGATACATATGGATCTAGACGGAAAAATTAATGCAAGACTATGAAAATTGGTCAAATACATACTTACAAATTCAGATAAAAATTGATATAAACTTACATAACAATATATAGAATTAGTCAGATACTCAGATAATCAATGCTCTACTTACTGTACTTTTAATTTGTTATGTTGCTTAGTTACCAAATAAACATTAGACACGTTGAACGATCTTAAGTAAGTGTAGAGACCAATGGGGAAAACTCTTAAATATAAATGAAAATAAAGGACATTGATTCCTTATCTCTTTTAAACATTTAAATATTACTGTATAAGGTTTTTTTTCTTGGGTTATGTGAAGATTGTGCAATCATTAAAATATTTTTTTAATTAAATGATTATTTATTTCTTCAACGTTCTTAAGCTTGATTTTACTTCTATTTCAAGAATTACATTAAATTATCGGAGAATTTTCAGAATTTCCATTAAATTAGATTTAATATTGTGTGATAGATATTATTTAAGTTGTCAATATCTCGTCGATCATTAACTGCTTGTTTTTTATGTTTGTTTATGTAAATAATTTCTTTTATGTGATTTTATTCTATCTATTAAGTGCCTTTTTGTTTGGCTTATGTATACTTTGTTGCAATCACTGCAGTTAATTTTATAAACAACATGTATTTCATCTAATGTGGTGTTTTTTGTTTTAAATTTAGTTTATATGTTGTTATTTTTTAGGCAACAAAGTATACATAGGCCAAACAAAAAAGACACTTAATAAATAGAATAAAATCACATAAAAGTAGCGTTGAGGGGAGGAATCAAGAAAATACAGTGTTAAAAAAACATTTCATAGTTAACTCGCATAATTATGATTTTGAAAATTCAATAATTCTAACAAAAGAATCCAAAGAGAAGTCTTGATTAGTTCTGGAATCTATTTATATAAACAATTATAAAAATCAAGCAGTTAATGATCGTCAAGATATTGACAATTTAAATAATATCTATCACAGAATATTAAATCTAATTTAATGTAAATTCTGAAAATTCTCTGGTATTTAATGTAATTTTTGAAGAAAAAAAAAACAAAACCAAGCTTTGTTCACATAACCCATGGAAAAAACCTTAAACAATTATAGAATTAAGAAGAAAGAAAACATACCACACTTAAATTTTACTTAGACACTTTTTACATTTATGCATTTTCTATCTCCGTAGGAACCGTTGAATTGGTGGCGCAATTTAGATGGCCACAACTTGCTGGAGCTCCTGTATACAGACATCCACAAATGGCACAACACCTTCCAAATGTATGTGCAACTAACCAGACTGAAAGTACAAACATCTAAGCCATCTACGTCAAGCACCAAAGTGCAAATGTTTGAAAGGTCCATTCAGAACAATCGGTTTTGTTTTGTGGAGCAAGCCTACCAGAACGGCTATCTTCACAAGGCGGACTATGCAGTTTTGGATCTCTGGTACCGCTGGATTCGGGAGAACGTTGATATTAATTTAGATCTGATTGTCTACTTAAGAAGTACGCCTGAGATAGTTTACGAGAGAATCAAACAGCGGGACAGGCCCGAGGAAGTAAGCATAAGCTTGGAATATTTGAAACAGTTGCATGATAGTCACGAACAGTGGTTAATGTCCGACGACGAGAGGTTTAACACGATTCCTGTGCTCGTTTTGGATGCAGACAAAACACTTAATGAAATTTTAGAGTTGTACAAAGTTAATGAGAATAAGATATTGGGACAGGATAAAAAGAGACGGTTCTCTGTTGAGCAGGTAGAGAAGGACAAAGTTCGTAAGGCACTCAAACTTTAATAGAGTAAATTTTGTAAAAATTATTAATAGAGTAATTAAATAGAGTAATGTAAGAAAAATAATAAAAAAATTAAATAAAAATGGGAATAAAAGTGGAAATAAAACGCATTTTATACCATAGACAGCATATTATATTTCTCATATTATGATGATACTGTGATTTTCATCGATTTTATATATATTTTCTAAATATATATTTTCTGATTTTAATTACATTACATATGTCATCTTTAAGTTTTTATAATAATTATATTTATGTATATATTATGCTAATTACATTCACAGAGTTACATTTTATAATATGTTCTTTAAGATTATCTCAAACATCGTAGATTTACACAGCAGTAAAATATTATTTATTCTTTTGTGTATATGTAGGTGTATATATATAGTAGGAATTTTATATATTTGTATATATATAGCTTTCTTCTACGTTCGTATTTTCTTTATAATATGTATATATAATGTTTATATAATATGTACACTTACATAAAAATACACAATTTAATACATATATAATAAAATATATAGATATATAATATGTCTTATTGTTACAATATATATTAAATTTATTTAAACTAAAAACTTGTGTGCAAGTTTTACTACAATATCACAATTTATTTGGAACTTTATCAGCGTCTCCCTCCATTGCCTCATATAATTGAAAATTGCCTCGTTCGCTTCTTCGCTTCTTCTTGGCTATTAGACAATTCTTTGAGCATCTGTTTTCAATTAACTCTTTAAATTAAGTAATTCTTTAATTTGTATTTAATAGAGTATTTGATTTGCCTTAAAACTTGATATATATAGGTAACTTTTCTCTTTATACAAGACGTAACAGTAATAATTAAAAATTTACTTACTCGACTTAGAAATAAACAATTCTTCTCTATATATATATTCTGCGCAACAACAATAAATTACCTACTTAATTTTCTTGATAGTGGAAAGAATTAAATAAAACCATAAGTCTCTAGGTAGTAGAATAAGTAAAGTGGTTTTCAAAGTATTTAACAACTTAAATTACGCACGCTCCTTTTTGTGCTTGAAGGATTGCAGTTATTTTAAAGCTAAGTACTTTATATACAACTAATGATTCATTTCACCTACGACAGTAAGTTTCGTTTCAAAGTAGCGCTTAATTTTTTAAATTCTTTAATATGTACACGTTTTAAACTAAATTTTATTTTACAAAACAAGCTGGGAAGCACATAAAATCACAATTTACCCGAGGGCTACGTGCAATTTAACCCCTAGGTTCAGTAGATAAGTAGATAAAACATTCATTATAGGTACTGCAAGAGATTTCTCTCTATATATATGTGTGTAATCTTATGTAATTATTAATATAAAAGAAACAAATAATATGGTTTTTACAATAAAAGACTGTAAGTCTAATGTTCGATGTTGACTCCAATTTTAGGCCTCTTTTACTAAGCAGATCTCACGTGGGGGGGGGGCATTGGAGTGAACAGTGAACGAAAAGGAATGTAACGAAGTGCTTCGTAAAATCTCTTTCGGTATCTGTCTTACACTTAAACTAATAAAGTATGGAATAATTTAACTTAATATAAGTCAAAATTTATCAGCAGCTCTCGATAATTGATTAGGTTGTTTTCTTAATTGTCCCCTTTGACTGTCAACGCGTATTCATCGTGCTTTCCTGAGGTATCTCCAGGTTTTCCTGGAACATGGAGTTGTTGTTTTGCTCTCGACTCGACTCCTCCGTTGTTTCTAGTTCTCCCGTACTGTCGTCTTCCACCACATCATGGAATCTGAAGTTACGATAGATTGAATGTAGTTTATAGATTGTAGTTTATAGATTATAGTTTATAAATTGTAGTATAGTATAGATTGGGTTATTTGTATGATGTTTAAAAGGTTCGGATTGTATTGTTGTGTTCATTGTGTTACAATTACAATTTGTTCTTATGTAATGTTTGCGGTGAAATTGGCAATTAAAAGATTATTTACGGGCAGTTTTGGATAACCTCTGAAGTCACAAGAATGAAACAATTACATGGAATTTTTTTGATAACATTCACGGCGGCGATTTGTTTTTGAGCGGGTGGGTGGAACAATAGATGTTTGTGGAACGGCTGTGAACGTTATAAATACTTACGTGTAGTGGCTTTCCTCTCCCCTCATCTCGCAGATGACGTTTGTTAGGGCCATTATGTAGTTTTTGGCTAACGTTAACGTTTCGATTTTTGAGAGCTTCCTTTCCATTTTTATGTGTGGGATGACCTCCCGCAATTGCTGAAAGGAAAAAGAACATGAAGTGATGATAAAAGGGAATGAAGTGAAGAAAAAAATGAATGAAGTGAAGAAAAAAGGAAATGGAGTGAAGAAAAAAGGAAATGAAGTGAAGAAAAAAGGAAATGAAGTGGAGAAAAAAGGAAATGAAGTGAAGGAAAAAAGGAGATGAAATGAAGAAAAAAGGAAATGAAATGAAGAAGAAAGGAAATGAAGTGAAGAAAGTAGGAGATGAAATGAAGAAAAAAGGAAATGAAATGAAGAAGAAAGGAAATGAAGTAATGGAAAAAAAATGAAGTGAAGAAAAAATGAAGTGAAGAAAAAAATGAAGTGAAGAAAAAATGAAGTGAAGAAAAAATGGAGTGAAGAAAAAATGGAGTGAAGAAAAAATGAAGCGAAGAAAAAAATGAAGCGAAGAAAAAAATGAAGCGAAGAAAAAAATGAAGCGAAGAAAGAAAATGAAGTGAAGAAAAAATGGAGTGAAGGAAAAAATGGAGTGAAGAAAAAATGGAGTGAAGAAAAAAATGAATTCAAGAAAAAAAATGATGTGGGAAAAAATTAAGTATACAGTGAAAAAAGAAAATGACTTTTCTCTAAATAAGTTTGTGTTCAAACCGTTTTTTTTGCGGTCGTTAGGAGGGTTAACATATTTTTTAGCATCAAAAGTTTTAATGTATTCAAGTAGAGAAGTAACTTTAAGTTATTAGGAAAGTCTGCTGATCAAAGAACTGGCGGAGGGTTTCACTTTCTGGGGAGAAGCGTTTATTAAAGCGAAAGATGCAAAGGCCGCAATTATATTAGAACAATTACTTCTCCTCCAGTAAATGTCTCTAGAAATGAGAGCCCTATAAAGCGTTATTAAGATGCTAAGGTGTCCATAAAATTCGTCGCCGATTGCTCGAACGAGAGAAAAACGAAACCGTCCGCGACGGGTGAAAGTAGCTGAGGTCTTCGAATAGCCGGAAGTGAGACTTTACCTCGAAGGCGTCGTTGAGCGAGTGCATCCTCATCCTCTCCCTCTCGTTGCTCTCGAGCCTCCTCAGGTTCCTCTCCCTCGCACTTATGCAGCTTTTCCTCCTCCTCATCGTGCTGCCGCTGGAGCCTCCTCCGCTGGAGGTGCTTCCCCCGGTTTTCCTCCGCGCCATCTTTCTTCCTGTGGCTTCGTCGCTGCTGGACTCCGACATGTCATCTCTACCGTTGTGCTTCCCCAGCTCCATGTCGTCGACCTCAACGTCTTCTTCTTCCTCCTGCCAAGGCGTCGAAAGCTCCAAAGACCGCATTTTTATTGAATCTGAAAGAGAAAGTGAGAATTAAATAATGGTTTACCTTCTCGTATCCCAATGAGCAAAAGTACGTACTATGCACATACATAGTACATATCTCCTGGACGTATAGTACGTACATAAGACGGTCATTTTTCGTCCATTAACGGTAAATGGACGTACTATGGACGTACATAAGACTAGCAATGTCCATAAGACGTCCATTTCGGACCTAATGTGGACATAATATGGACATATTTTGGACTTATAGGATGGTACAAAAAACTGTTAATATTTATTATTTATTGTTAATTTTTGTTTACACTGTAAACAATTTACTAATAGTCGCAGAAAACTGGGAAGCAGTTTTATTCGAAAGTTCGATTCAGAGAAATTTGGTCACTATAATATTATATGCAGCACTATACGAAAGATGAACGTTCATTGTGCCGGTGCGGCGCGAGTATTATCGCAACAACAATTTTGCCACTATTTTGCTCTGTACAATTCAGTTTGCAGGATAACCAAATTTATCAGCCAAGTCGCGCGAATTCAACGACATGTGCTGTCCTCTATGAGCGGAGATCCCAAGCCGGATGTAGCACTCGTTTGCAATCACCTGTTTACTTCGCACGGCTAACTTTACGCTCACGCGCATTGATCCGTTTTATGCTTACGTACATAGGACGTATATTGGACGTCCTCAAATGTACGTACATTAAGGTACGTACATTGTACGTACTTAGAACGTCCACAAATATACGTACAGTAAAGTACGTACATTGTACGTACTTTAGACGTCCCTTACAGGACAAGGACGTACGGGCGTAAATAGAACGTATAACGTACGTACATTGTACATCTGGTGCTGTTTGGGCAGGCTTTTACAAAAAATTACAATTTTATCATTGAAAATTAAAAATTCTTCTGTCAAACATTCGGTGTTATGTAAATTCAAAAATAGGACACTTAATTCAATGTTGTTTTGCCGATATGTGACAGCTGATCATGTAGGTGGTTGGATCTTGGATGGCTTACCAACAGCTGGTATAGAGATTTACAACATCGAAAGAGACTAGAAGGCAATGATTCTCTAAAGTTGATTCTCTAAGACAGTTTGTGAGTTCATGAGTATTTTCGATGGATTTTGGAGATTTATAACCTGTTAGTTTCGGAATTTTTATGAATTTGAATTAAAGAGTATAGTCTAATAATTTGGGGACTTATAGCACAATATACATTGGCCTGCAAAATTAAGAGAACACCTCCTTTGACTTTTGACAGTCGAAACTTCCGATAGCAAATAACAATTTGCATTTAGTCTACGGCATAAGAAATCTTAGGATATTCTTTGAAATGCTATTGAGTAAAGTTTTCCATAGCTTGACTTTTTTGTTAGGTTAATTTCGTTTAAAAATGACCTTTTAATTCATCAGTTTGCCGGGTCGTATTAAAACTGTGGTCACATCGAGGGCATGAGCGATAACATTGCAATGTTTACATTTTTTATAAGCAAAAACAATCAGTAAAACAAGGGCAAAATTTCAAGTCGACCAAAAAATGTTTACCTTGTGTCCCAGCGTTTTAAAAGATGAACGTCTTTCATAATAAGCCTATGAAGCTAAAAATCTTAAATGCAATGAGGGGTCGTATGAGGGTTCGTTTGAAAGGGTCTTTCAAGGCGAGGGCAACGTGATATCGCCGAGGTCTCTGCGACTTTTTTCCTCAGAGTTACGGTCATTTGAATATTGAATACCAAAGGGTTAAGACGAGAACGCGAAGAAGACTTCGAGGCCTTTTCTTTACAGACAGGTGTGGATATAAGTGGAAAGACATGTGCGGTGTGCGCAAAGGAAAGGCCGGAAAGTCTTTCTTATATTCTCGTCTGAGTCCTCTGCTATTCAATGTTGAAATGGCCGTAACTCTGAGAAAAAAAGTCGCAGAGACCTCGACGATATCACGTTGTCCTCGTCCTGAAAGACCCTTTCAAACGAACCCTCACACGATCCCTCATTGCATTTAAGATTTTTAGCTTCATAGGCTGATTATGAAAGTCGTTCATCTTTTAAAACGCTGGGACACAAGATAAACATTTTTTGATCGACTTGAAATTTTGACCTTGTTTTACATATTGTTTTTGCTTATAAAAATGTAAACATTGCAATGTTATCGCTCATGCCCTCGATGTGACCACAGTTTTAATACGACCCGGCAAACTGATGAATTAAAAGGTCATTTTTAAACGAAAATAACCTAACAAAAAAGTCAAGCAATGGAAAACTTTACTCAACAGCATTTCAAAGAATATCCTAAGATTTCTTATGCCGTAGACTAAATGCAAATTGTTATTTGCTACCGGAAGTTACGATTGTCAAAAGTCAAAGGTGCGATTTTTTCTTTGATTGTCAATAAATTAATTAAAAATTGTCGCAGGAAAATGAATTAAAGTGGAACACATAGAGAAAAGTTCATTCTACAAGACGCAATTGAAGAAATTAATCACAAAAAATCATTGAGGTCCGTGGATATGTTTAAAATTTGAAAATTTTACGGAAAATTTTCGGTTTTTCGTTTCTCACGTGAAAAAGAAGGGTTTCTTAAGAAATAGAAACTTTTTGCTTAAAACATCGAAAAGTATTGAAGTTTTCCTTTAAAATGATGTGTATAACATTTTTGGATAGTCAGTTTTCTCAGAGATACAAAGTCTTGAAAATTTCTCAGAGATACAAAGTCTTGAAAATGACGGAAATTTTTGCTCTCTCGTAGGTGTTCCCTTAATCTTGCAGGCCAGTGTCTATTATACAAAATTATGGTTGTATATTTCGTAGAATTATTCATCTACACCGTGTAAGCTTATTGTTTTTCCTGTCTCCGTATGTAGAAAAAACAAAAACAATATCACGAAACTAGTAACCTAACCTAATTTTTTCCCTCAAATAAAAAAATCGTGTGATTAAAAGATTAATCTATAAAAAAAATTAGGAGGTTTTAATATATCAAGGAAAGTTAAAGAATAATAAAGGCGTACTATTGACCACTCAACTTTACTCTTGTAACTGCGTATAACTTTTAAAGGGGATGGACGTGGACGAACTTTTTCCTCCGATAAAAGAGATGTTGCTCTATAAATACTATTATGTGTAGGTGATCAGCTAAGGTCATTGAAGAGTTCTTAACACTTTTATAAAAGAAATCGTCATTTTTATGACCGACTATAAGTAAATATTCATCTATAGAAGGTTATATTATTATGTATTATATGCTGTATATATTCTTGAATGAATTGAATAAAAAGCTCAATATGGTCACCATTGAGAGCGCAAGCTAAGTTTCTAAAATTTCTACGTTAATTCACCACAACCATTTTATTAGTAAATCAAGCGGAACATCTCTACTCGGTTTTAATTTTTCAACTTATATATACATAATAATGACCGCAGTAGATTTGATCAAAAAAAAAAGGAAAAAGTTTTCTACAACCATACACAAACTAGTGCATGAAGAGTATCGGTCTTCGTCGCGTCGCGACGCATCGGCCTGTAATTCTAGAAGACCGTGCCTTAACCTATAATGTTGTTAAAAAGGCTCATTATTCCCAGGGATCCAAACTTCTAATGGTAAGTTATCTTTAAAGTTCTGGGGAAATAAGAAGCAAATGAAAAAGGATCTCCACCTCACAGTTGCAGCGTTTTCCGGAACGAAAATGGAAAGTTAAGTTAAGAGCAACTATTTGTCTGGTTTAGAAGAACAAGTTTATAAATCGAACAAACTGAAATTTGAGGTTTTAAATGAAATATTATTGGGGTTGGGTCACATTATACGTGCGGAATATCAAATTTGGGCTGCAAGCGCGATTCCGGTTCTCGATGGAAATAAAAGCTGCTGGGGCTGCATCGAATGTTTTCAGGCAAGAAAGATATTTGTATGTACCTGAGGTCTCCGTTGCCACAGTTGTCGTTGTGTTGAGGAAAAACTTACATTTATACGGGGGCTGGAAATATGGCCAGTTATTCCATTCCCAACCGCGCTTGGGGGCAATTTGTTAGATTTTATTTGTGATACTATTTTGAAAACCGTATTTTGTTGATACCAGGGAAATGTTAAAATCATAACATTGTTATTTTATTTTTCTGGGATCAGGTGCGCATGCTCGTGGGGTAGCCATAAGCCTTGTCGATTGATTTTCGTATTTCTGTGTACATCCCTTCGCTTTTATTAATTTAATATTTTATTTTTTTTGTTTGTTTTAGATGTTTTGTAGAAGCGTTGTGTATTTCAAAACAATTTTCTAACAAGCTAGCTATCTGCAAAGCTAGTTTTGTAATTTGTTCCGTCTTCAACCGTCACCTACAAGTTATGTATAAATTAGTAGATAAACTATGGGCGTTCTGGACCCTATTCACTGACGTCACCGGTAGGTGCATCTGCAGTTAGGTGTTGAGGTATATGCGACGAGATGACGCTGTCATGAGGGGATGAAGGTTACCTGCTGACGTCAGTGAGGAGCCGACCCAGTGAGGAAACGGCGACAGTGAGGAGTGAAAAGGGTGCAGAATCGTCGCATTTCATTTACTTAAAGTTGTGTATTTCAAAACAATTTTCTATCAAGCTAGCTAGTTGCATAGCTAGTTTTGTAATTTGTCCCGTCTTCAACCTTCATTAGTTTAGATATAAATTAGTAGATAAACTATGGGCGTTCTGGACCCTACTCACTGACGTCACCGGTAGGTGCATTCGCAGTTAGGTGTTGAGGTGTATGCGACGAGATGACGCTGTCATGAGGGGATGAAGGTTACCTGCTGACATCAGTGAGGAAGCGACCAGTGAGGAAGCGACCAGTGAAGAGGCGACCAGTGAGGAAACGGCGACAGTGAGGAGTGAAGAGGGTGCAGAACCGTCATATTTCATCTACTTAAATTATTAGTAGGTTTACATACCTAAATGTAGATGTATGAATTTCATCTTTTTTTTCAAAAGAGGAATTTCAGTCACTATCTCATCGCGAACATTAATGAATTCATACTCAGAAAGTCTGCGATACATTTGCGGGGCGGAGGTTCGCTTCTTTGATACGGTAAATATTGCATTTGTGATCCGGACGGTAATTTTACAAATAAATATACAGAAGTGAAATTGTGAGGATTAATTTGAACAGGATTACGGAGAATGCTAAAGCATACAGTGTCAGGGCGCTATCTGTCTGTGAACATCTAAAGCTGAACTGCATTACGGTGTTCGAATAGAAGTGACGCTTTATGAGTATCCATTTTACACCCCTTCAATGAAGCGAATCCCGGAAACTCGCGCAAAACTAGGTGAATTGGTAACATCTCAGGGTAATGCCGTTTCATCCTGGCCGGATTGAAAGAAAAATGCAAGAAAGTACGAAATAAAAGCGAGCGTAAAAGTGAGGTTCTGCGACAAAAATATTATTTTCCCGAACGTTCGCTTCGTCGAAAAATAGCACCTGCATGACCAGGGGTATTTTTTCAACAAAGGTTCAAATTGTAGGTGAGCGGGACGATTTAGTAAATGTAGAAATAACGGCACGGACAATTTGTAAGGAGAATCGTAGCGTGTAAACAGGTATTTGCCCCAGTGCAATAAGCAAAGTATAGTAAAATAAAATTATAACCGCAAAGATTAGGCATTCCGGAGAAAAAAAGCCTCGACGTTAATTAATTTAATTAAAAACTTGGGAAGGTAATTACTTCACTTATAATTTAAGTAGTGTTGACACGTAGATTAGGGTTTACTTCTCGTATTTTTTTCAGCTAACGATTTAAAACCGCGCGATAAGCCTACCTAAAGTTATTAATTCGTAATTGAATGGGTATTCTTATGCGATCGGCTTAGAGCATGAATGGAAACTCACAATTTGATAATTGACGTAACATTATTATTCGAAAAACAACCCTAATGTTCACAGCGTGGGATATACGAGGGTTTATTGTTGGAGCTTGTAATGTTGCACTATAAGGTAGAGCGGTTAATTCTAGTCGAGTGTTTATACATCAAATTGTAGTGGCCAGGGTTGCGTTGAACATTATGTACGGAACAATATAATCTGCTTAACTTTCCATGAATCCCTGTTCTCAATTCTGGTTTGTAGGTGAATGTTCACGACTACATGAATTATTTAAACTTTCGGCTATTTCACTAATTTATTCAATTGAAGGACACCTTGTTTTCGCTAAACAAAGCGATATTTTTGAGCCTGGAAATTGTAGGCTCACACGTGATCCTGAATAGGTCTTCGTCTCGGCCTACTTGACATTCGCGAGCTTCCGTTTAAATTAAGGATTAATACTGAATTTCATTAAAAATAATTATTCCCCTAAACGAGCAGAGAACAAAACAATGGAGCAGGCGTTTGACGTATAGGAGCGCAAACTGGGGTTTTTATTTCAGTAATCTCTGAAAACAGGAGGCATAAATAGATTCCGAAGCTGGAGAAGCTCCTCCGAGACTCGAGCCGAACACTGCAAGAAATGGATTTCTTATGAAACTTTCTATGGCTGCAACAAAAGGAAAAAATCCGGCCATTGCATTGCAATTTACATAATACAAACTCCGCGCTGAACATGTGTTGTTTTCTGCTTTTGAGATTTTAGAGGAGGTGAACTGAACTACCAGAAGCGCATACTAACGCTGCGTTCATTTTCCTTGGCTCCTTTTCGAAGTGAGCCTTGAGCTCCCGCTTTTGTATCGAACCGAGGTTTCGCCTGGACGTGGATCTCATTGTCCTGCGGAGGTTTTTCAAATGCACCACTCGATTCGGATCCGGAATGCGCATGAGAGAGGATTGAAGATTGACGTGCGGGTTCTTGGAGTCCTTTGTCTTTGGTTGTTTGAAAGTAGGAGATGAACTTCTTGGTCTAACAGATTAATCTCTCAGGTCAGGGTAAGATCACGTCAGAGCAGGAGATGACCTTCAGAAACCGCATGCACCCGTAATCGATGTTTAGTAAGTCCTGAAACCGCAGAATCGCAATCTAGCGTGCTAGAAGTCTAAAAACGTCTTAGTGGTAGGCAACCAACTTTGACACCTGTGTGCAAGTTCTTGAAGTAGAGTGGAAAAGTGCAGTCGTTTATTTATTTACCCCTTATTTATGCAGCCTCAGAACAAGTAAGGAAGGAAGCAACTCAATAAAACAAATTATTTCTCTTAACGAAAGACATCGCTTCTATTGTTCTTCAACTTGTGTAGAACAACATTTACAAAAGATTATTATTAACACCAGGTATTGTGCGAAATATTATGTTTAAGAAACGTTACAAACGCGAGTCCGAAAAAGAGTGGTAAAGGGTATTCAGCGTTTAACAGGTACTTTCATGGACACTGACATCTATAGCTCGGGACCGTAGCGAGTAACACGTTAAAGTACTTTCAACCCTTGGAGGTAATTTTCCCTTGTGCTAAACCCGCCGAATCTATAACATTGGGTTGTGGGGAAATGCAACTCCGTATAATTTTGTACTTGGTGCATAACAATAACCCTTAACATATCATTTGAAACAGAATAAGTGGTTACGAAGACGATGTCCACGTTGTCCATTTGCCTTGGTGGACCTGGGGCTCGGTTTCTTAGAACAAACACAAAATCTGAGTAGTATCGAGTTTGACATGTTAACTTAAGCTAGAAGAAATGTTTTATTAGTTAAAGACATGGATGCGTGAAGGCTTGAGTCATCGGATACACCCAACCAACGCAATTATTCATTGGTCCGTCCAGGGTGCATCCTCCGAGAAACCAACTCACGAAAGAATATAAATAGGTTTACAAAAGCCATCGGATTAACCCAACCAACGCAATTCACTCATTGGTCCGTCCAGGGTACATCCTCCGGGAAACCATAAAACAATACAATAATAATAATATTTAAGAAACACTAATACCTTACCTATTGGCTAGAAGTACGGCTGCTGGTGTGGATCTGACTCCTAGATGATTTTAGTTCGGTCACTTTTGTATAAACCAGCTTTCGTCCACATTAAAAGAGGTTGCGTGAGGCGCTCATCTGTTGCGAATAGCGCGAAGCTTTACTAAAGGCAAGAATCTTGAAATCCGCCGGACACATTCTTTAACTTGGAAAATTTATGACGATTGAAACACGACCAAAACGCCAATGTTACCTCTCAGCGCACCACAACCTGACGTAGTGCAGGGACCCTCAGTGGTAAATAATCTACAAATACGAATTTTAGAAGCACAAGATTATTACAAGTATTGATCTCCGGCATAGCCATCGACGATCGTCACCGTAACCATCGTGATACCCATATGGCATAAACGCAATGTGCGAGTACACTAGTTGGCAACATTAAATTGGTTCAGCACAAAACGCGGTTCTAAAGCAACGCAACCAGCAAGATCCCGAGGCCAAGTGTTTAGGTAAACAAAAATGGTTAACGGGAATAAAAGGACAGTTCCACCAGGATGTTATTACGATCCCCTAGACTCGGTCCATTTTCCCTCCCTGAAGAGGTTCTACAGTAGATGGTTTTCGGGTAACGCTCCCTGATTGACACGAAATTGGGAAGAACGGGTAAACAAAGCTGCTATCTGGTATCGCAGTAATCAACCCTTTCTCGTTGGCCCGAGCTCCAGGAAGCGCGATCCCAATCAGAAGCCCGCAATCCCTAATAAAAGGCAAAATGTGACATGGTCCATCATTCTGGAAATGTGGAGTCATATCTTCTGTTGATCGTTGATGTGGCCTGCGAAGCCAGTTTGCCTTTCATTTCTAGTTAGCTTGTTCTCACCAAGAATAGGTTTTCTCTTTGATTTTCTAACTCTGTTTTTCCCATCCTGTGTTTCGAAGAATTTAATTCGAACCAGACACAATATTATCATTATTATTATTTTAGGAGGCCTTAGCAATCTCATATGAAAAAGGCCTCCTTTACGTACACAAACAATTTTTACGCCAGTTCTCTCGTAGAAAATAAATTTAATTTATCTCGACAGAATTTGTACTTTCGTCAGCTTGTAGATCATTAGCACCAACGTTGATTAGCACATTGCGCCCTCTGGTGTCTAGACCATGCCTGAGCTTGTTTCAAATGCACTAGGCTGCCTCTCTTCTACACTCCTATACTCACTGCTAATACTGAGGCTTCCTTACCAGCCGCTATCTTGTATCATAATGACACTAGGAAACCGAAGAATCTGTATGAGGTACGGACAGGCCAAAGTTCCAAAAGCAGAGGATTTTAACCACAGGAATGGTCGACCAAGAACTCCTGGCAGACTAGTACAGGGTTAGACCTAGTCGGCATCATTGGGCATTACCCCGGCGGTGAGTGGAGCCGGAACTCTCCCTCGTTAAAACTTGTGTGTGCAAACGTACGAAGCAGAAGCGTCTCGAGTTCCCCTATCAGGGGAAACGTGACAGAAGCGTTCAACCGCAGGTGGTTGTGGTGGAGTTGTCAAGGCAGCATCGACAACGATGAAGTGAACCAACTCATGCGGCAATGTCGACCTCGCTGAAGCGGTAGCGGCAAAACTTGGCGGTTCACGAAGCTTGCCACTTCATGAAGCTTGCCACTTCCCGAGGCTTGAAACTTCACGAGGCTTATAACTTCATGAGGCTTGTCACTTCACGAGGCTTGCCACTTCACGAAGCTTGCCGCTTCGCGAAGCGTTCTGGGGGTTCAGGAGACTGTTCGACGCTGAAGTAACCAAACTGATCAGCCAGCGAGGCGTCATTGACATGGCAACGGCGCGAGAGACTTCTACGTGTGGCGCACAGGCCACAACTTTCTGTCTGTATTTACCGTTCTCCGTTATTCTTTGATTTCATTTAAATGCATGGAACATAAACGAGCGTACGTAGAATTAATTAATCGCCTGCACGGTAGAGGGCGGTTAGCGTCTGGACTTCCCCGCGGAAACGGATTTAAGCGCAGGCGAACGCACGTTCAGCCTTATTATTTCGATCATCCACCTCCGACCGAACGACTCTTTTCGTCTCGGATGACTAGATCCGTCCGTGTGATGTAATTCCACGCGTGTCCCTTATTCAAAAACAGTAACCCATGAATGAGAAGCCAGATGGACGAGCCTCAATCCGTAATAACGATACCCCCTGAAACAATATTGATTTTCCAAGAGATTTATGAAACGGCTCTCCTCGTTTCATTTCACATATTTTTAATTATTTGCTTCACGATTCTTCAGCCGTGAAAATGACGTTTAAAGTTTTGTTTCCCTAACTTTGAGTTTCTGATTAAGAAACGGCGAAACTACATCAAGCACGATAAAAATCAAATTGTCCCGCCGAGGATCATATCCGTCTTACACGTTGAGGATTAAGATCTCTTATTAGTTCGTATCTAAAGGCGATCAAAACTTCCAATTAACTTCAATTAATTAAACAGTTTCCATCGGAATAAGTGTAAGCGGTACAAAGGCAATCTTGGGCGAAACGTCCATCGATTGGCGCGAGTTTCAAGTTTTATTGTGTATTGCTACTCGGAAGAAATTAGATGTCGCCTACTTAAGGCGCCCGGTTAAACTATTTGATTGCAACTTGCTTACTTCGCACTATTCTGCGAATGTTTACCCCTCGCGGATAGTTATCCCCTTGAATAGTTATCCGCGCGAATAGTTATCCGCGTGAATAGTTATCCCCGTGAATAGTTATCCCCGTAAATAGTTTTCCCCGCGAATGATTATTATCCATTACGCTCAAGTAGAGAAGATGGAGGGTTCTGGCCTCACATGTGTCTCTCACAGGTGTCTCTCGCAACTGTCTTTCATTGTGTCTCTCATAGGTGCCTCTCAAAAATGTTTCTCCCTCTGTGGGACCCCGCGCGCCGCTCGCTGTAAAATGAGCCAGAACCCTCCATCTCCTCTACTCGCGCAGTTTCTAATCGTATAACGTAGCCCGTCTAGGTATTTGACCGGTAATGATACATTACGCGAATAGTTATCCCTCGTGAATAGTTATCCCCGCGAATGATTATTATCCATCGCGCGCAAGTAAAGAAGATGGCGGGTTCTGGCCTCACATGTGTCTCTCACAGGTGCCTCTCGCAACTGTCTTTCATTGTGTCTCTCACAGGTGTCTGTCATAGGTGTCTCTCATAGGTGTCTCTGATAGGTGTCTCTCATAGGTGTCTCTGATAGGTGTCTCTCATAGGTGTCTCTCACAAATGTTTCTCCCTCTGTGGAACCCAACGCGCCTCTCGCTGTAAAGTGAGCCAGAACCCCCCATCTTATCTATTCGCGCAGTTTCTACTCGTATAACGTAGTCAGTCTAGGTATTTGACCGGTAATATTACGTTACGCGAATAGTTATCCCTCGTGAATAGTTATCCCCGCGAATGATTATTATCCATCGCGCGCAAGTAGACAAGATGGCGGGTTCTGGCCTCCCATGTGTCTCCCACAGGTTTCTCTCCCAACTGTCTTTCATTGTGTCTCTCACAGGTGTCTGTCATAGGTGTCTCTCATAGGTGTCTCTCATAGGTGTCTCTGATAGGTGTCTCTCATAGGTGTCTCTCACAAATGTTTCTCCTTCTGTGGAACCCAACGCGCCACTCGCTGTAAAGTGAGCCAGAACCCCCCATCTTATCTACTCGCGCAGCTTCTACTCGTATAACGTAGCCGGTCTAGGTATTTGACCGGTAATGTTACGTTACGCGAATAGTTATCCCTCGTGAATAGTTATCCCCGCGAATGATTATTATCCATCGCGCGCAAGTAGAGAAGATGGCGGGTTCTGGCCTCACATGTGTCTCTCACAGGTGTCTCTCGCAACTGTCTTTCATTGTGCCTCTCACAGGTGTCTCTCTTAGATGTCTCTCGCAACTGTCTTTCATTGTGTCTCTCACAGGTGTCTTTCATAGGTGTCTCTCTTAGGTGTCTCTCATAGGTGTCTCTCTTAGGTGTCTCTCATAGGTGTCTCTCTTAGGTGTCTCTCATAGGTGTCTCTCATAGGTGTCTCTCATAGATGTCTCTCACAAATGTTTCTCCCTCTGTGGGACGACCGCACCTCTCGCTGTAAGGTGAGCCAGAACCCCCCATCTCCTCTACTCGCGCAGTTTCTACTCGTATAACGTAGCCCGTCTAGGTATTTGACCGGTAATGTTACGTTACGCGAATAGCTTTCCCTCGTGAACAATGACGACCGCAAATAGTTACCCCTCGCGAATAGTAACCGCTCGAGAATTGTTGCCCCCGTGAATATTTACCCCTCGCGTGATTTTCCCAAGCACTGTCATTAAATTTCCAGTGTCTGTCCATTTGTCATTTCACCCCAGATTCCAAGATAAGTTTACAACATAATTCGTTGGTTGTCTCGCGACTGCATCTTCTTTAATTTGAACCGGAAAGATTTGTACAGCTTCTAAAGCGAACGGCATTATGAGAGACCCGTCACGGGGTGAGTTACACAACCCTCCCTTATTTGAGACCCCACGCGTCCATTACATACACTAACCAAGTGTGAATCTGCAGTTCCCTTCCTTTTTAGTTGCTTTGAGATCACGTTTTAACAATGTGGATTTTGTGCTTGACTATTTCGAAAAACATGCTCCAGCTGCAGAGCCTTAAGCATCGCATCGGTACCATTACAATGCCGCGAGGCAGCAATTTTCACTTCTGTGAATGTCTTAAACATCTGGAATGTGTTTCTATTGCTGGATATGGATCTATGCGGTGTCTATGGTTACGTGTGAGCGCTGGCATGAGTGTTTAGGTATTGATTTCGTTTTATTTACAGCCTCAACATTCCTGCAAATTTGTCTAGCACGTTGATCATCGTTTGTCGAACAATTAAATGTTGACAATTATCGAGAGGGTTGACGGTTGCCCTGTCGGAGAGAAGGTGAGCGCGTAACATTCATATAGGGTGTTCAGATGAATTTGTAACATAAATGCTGCCGCTTCTTTGGCGCTCTTTTGCCACCTCTTTGTAGATCAAACACCGCGTTTTTTGTGTTGCATATTCATCTGAACACCTTGTATATGTATGGGGGTAATTTAAATTCATTTGGAATGGATTGTGACGTAAGCGTCGGAGTATTTTCATGACTGAGCTAGGTGTTGACCGAGATAGGTGTTGACCGAGATAGGTGTTGACAGAGATAGGTGTTGACCGAGATAGGTGTTGATCGAGATAGGTGTTGACCGAGATAGGTGTTGACAGAGATAGGTGTTGACCGAGATAGGTGTTGACCGAGATAGGTGTTGACCGAGATAGGTGTTGTCCAAGCTAGAATCTGTGCCTCGTCATCTAGTTAGTGAGACGTGGGCAAGCGCGGGTAAACGGCGGGAGTAACTATGACTCTCTTATAGTGCCGGATGCCTACCCATTGTGACCGTTAATATATGTTGTCAAATTTTTTGTCTTTTGAGAGTCCAGAATTTCTGTCATCGGACTTACCCGTTTTCCAGAAATCTAAACCTAACACAAAAATGTATCGGAAGGGTAGGGTGCATGATTTATTCAAAAAAACTATTGTGAATTCGTGGTATAGTCGTGAAGTACGGAACGTTTCAACGGGTTAAACGATTCCAATAAACACATAATCAAGACAATGAAAGTTAAGGAACCATGGAAACAGCCGGGATTGTCCAGGACACAATTTAAATCATTTAAGCGTGTAACAACACGGACTAAATCTACATGGACCAAAGATTAAGTACAAACTCTATTTCTATATGTGGATCGTGAGACCCCCGAGTGTCTGTATATCTAGTTGCAGTAGTTGGGGGAGCGTCAACAATGTGAGAAGCATGAATTTAACCGCAGCACAGGGAAAGGGTTAAGCATTGCCGATTTAAACTACCAGCCACTTTAATATTAGGTTCCACTCTTCGCATGCACGTTTCTATGTTAATTCCGAAGGAGAGACTGCTTTCACGGGCGATGCGATGTGATGTTTGCTTTTGGGCGGATACCTGTGTGCGTGGAAATAAACCGTTTCGAGAAACCCTCGAACTCAATACTTCGCCCCCACTCGGTTATTACAAAGAACTGCAAACAAATCCGAACGAAAGAAGGACCCCCAGCTGGGCTAGTTCGCAACGAGGCGATGCCGACGTAGAGCTGCAGGAGGAGCAATTTGGCTGAAATAAATTTCCAAAATAAAGTGTTTGCGCTCGACATGGAAAGTTTAACTTGTGTGGTTACGCACTGTGTCGAGAACTTGTTCGAGTTAATTAACATCCTAGTGCATGATCCAATTTTAGTTTTATGCACTTCAGTTAGTTTGCTTTATTTATCGCAGCAAAAAAATAAAATATTCCTCTTGCTAGTCTGCAGAATTAATTAGTCCGCCACTCAAAACGTTAGGGTACGTGTGAACTATTCAGAAACAATAAAATATAAATTACCGCAAACTCCCTTAGATAAATGTCAGTTTATAGAAGTGCGCACGCGCAAAAATTTGGCAAACGATGCCATTAGTGGTTATACAAGGTGTACATAAACTTTCGAGGCACGAAATTAGAGTCTGTTATACCTCAAAAGTTTATGAATACCTTGTAATATACGGTTCTTCTACCCCCTTTATTATAAGGTAACTTATTACATTACGTTAAATCATTCATTATTTAAAATCGTTCATTACTTAAAATCACTCATTACTTTAAATTATTCATTACTTTAAATCATTCATTACTTTAAATCATTCATTACTTTAAATCGTTCATTACTTTAAATCATTCATTACTTTTAATCATTCATTACTTTAAATCATTCATTACCTTAAATTATATTACTTCAAATTTATTACGTTAAATCACTACATTACGTTAAATCATTACATTCGTCAAATCATGACATTACGGTAACTCATTACATTACGTTAGCTCATATTTAGTTAATTACTCCAATACCAATAAACGAGTCCTGCAGGAATGCCAATTACAAATCCTTAAATCTTCCATATTTCCTAAAAGTTCAGCCGTAGCTCGGCTTGAGGCCGCATTTAAACTTGTTTAATTAACTAGAAACAAACGTTCGAGGTGAATGAAATTGAGCAGAAAAGTGGCCAAGTTTCAGCAACCTTTAAAGGATTGTAATCATCGCAAATGCATGTCCGGGCTAGAAATTTAAATAATACTTCCAGCCCGACCCATTTATAGCAAAAGGAGTTTGATTTATTTTATTTGCGAAGTTGCAAGAATTCTGAACACACGAGTCCTCCAGAGAGAAGCTCCTAGAAGCCGCAATCATATATCAGGTCGCATTATTAGTCTACCCAGACTAAGAGCGTGTTTGAGTCCTTTACCTTCAAGAACCTTCGCCTGCAGAACAAATACAATTGTCTCCTATAAGGAACACGTAATGAATCTAGTATCTCCTCTTTATGTAAAGACTCTGCGCAGAAGGAAAATCCCTGTTTGTATCTAATAAATAAGTTTCTAAACGCAGAACGTCTTTATCAGCGTGACACGGCTTTAACCCTATTAAATTAACCACGGGGTAGCAAGTAGTGTTTCGTAGGCAATTTATTAAATTTAGAGAACGTCCAGTTTAAGTCGCCTTACTTCATTTCGCTTTATTTTATTTTTAGTAGTTAAGCTAGCAGGGTTCTTTGACAACAGGATTGTAGTGTCGTAGAAACCCGGTATCCTAACTACTATTGTCTTTGTTATTATGACCAATCTAGCGCTTGGTACAACAACTCGCGTTATAAAGTCAGAGTCCTGAAAAAGGCTGCCGAAACGTTGACGTTTTGTGAGGATAATTAAATTAAGTCGTTCTAGTAGTGCAATACCCCACTAGCTTCACTACTGTTGGTATTATATTATTGTTATTTTATAAAATTGTGTCAAGACTTGCAGGAAAATTTTAATTCCGTTAGGAAACCAAAAAGTTGCGGTAGCGAATAGCCCCTCGCTAAAGTTTCCGTCATTACAAGAAAAATGAACTTTTCGCTATATTGACCCATAATGTGACAATGGTCTCGGAACGTCCACATTGAGTATTCAGCAGAAGACCTTTTATTGATGGCGAAGCACTTCGTACAGCGTTATAATAAGTTTCAATGGTAGAATAAATAAATAAAAAAGAAGGAAGAGGAAGTGGTCGAGTATTTCAACTTCAACAAGCATATCTCTAAATACTTACTGCTCACAAATGCAGATATACGTAGCGTCCATCGGGACTCAAACTCCTAGGGAAATTTAGATATTGTATTTAAATTAAAAAAAGGCTTTTAGTTTCATAAGTATCGCAGATAAAGTCCGACACTTCCATCACAAATTTTGATTATTATTTCTAACGAATTTTGCTGGCTGCACTTCCGCGGCAGGCTGGCACCCTCGGGGGTGCTTTCCATCCCTCGCATATGAGTGTAAATGATTTTCAATGTGAGTCGTTTGTTTCAGGCCAAATTTCGAGCTGAATCTATGAGACACTTTATACCTAAGACACTTTATACCTACGACACTTTATACCTGGGACACTTTATACCTAAGACACTTTATACCTAAGACACTTTATACCTAAGACACTTTATACCTAAGACACTTTATACCTAAGGCACTTTATACCTAAGACACTTTATACCTAAGTGTTTTGAATGATTCTTATGATGGCATTTGCCATGAGGATCCGACCGGCAATCGAGGGGATGAAACGTTCTTTTGAACAACTTTTTCTCGGCGTTCAGTAAATGCGGTTTCCCTCCCCTTTTTCCCACAAAACGAAACGTAGGAAGCAATGATGGCCAGCAATAAACAATTAATTTAAAGGCTGTAGCTCGGTAATTTTTAAACGCGATTGCAGTCGAATAAAAATTCAAATTTGGCCAAGGTTCCCTCTTATCTAAAATGAGCCACCGCGCAAATCTAAATTTAATAAGTGCAATTTAAAGCATCCCCCAGATAAAATATCGGCCCTAATTCCCCGATACAAAAACGGATGATCGCGTCTGAGTCCCCGAAACGAAATAACATAACAAGTCGAATTCCCTTTAGTTTTTGGGGAAAAAACCAACTAATTTTCACACCAATCTCTACAGATTTCCGTTAGAAGTTCATATTGAACGCACTTGAAGACAAATACGAGGCCACGAGAGCGAACCCCAACACTCGTAAATCGGTTCCTTTTATTTCTCCCTAAAAGAGGAGGTTTTGTGCCGAACATTAAGCTGAACGCTGAGAGCAGTCAAAATTCTTCCAGAGCTATTATTACAAAATGTACACTTCAGTAAATTGTTGAGAAAATAGTTCGCTTCGGCCAGGAGAAGGTAGGACGGTCCTCTTCCTCCCTCCACTATTTCGTGGAATAGGGTAGTTTCCTATTTTTTAAAGCATTGCCCTAAGCCGCTGACGTAAAAGAAAACCTTATCTTGTCGTTGATCACGTAGGGTGATACTATTTTCAGCACTAACTACAGGGTATAACAGGATATAACATAGTAGGATATAACGGGATATAACAAGTTCTAGCAGGATATAATAAGTTCTAGCAGGATATAACAAGTTCTAGCAGGATATAACAGGGTATAACAGTAGAAGGTTCTTTGTTATAACAAACAACATCCCCAGTATTTAATTCGTTCAAATTAAAAAACACCACTAGGCAATAGGAAACTGTTATTTGGTTAAAGTTCAACGAAATGCCACAATGCTAATCTATCATTTAGATGTCGAGAAATGCCGCCCGATTTAATTTGGAAATATCTCGTTGAGCCAACGAAATTTTTAATTCCCTTAAAAACCTGAACTTTTAGAAACACAAAAGAAAGTGCTTAATGTGGAATATAGCATCCCAAGCTTAAGTTTAAAAGTTTCCTGCGGAGAGAGGAAAATAAATAGAAGTAAGGTTTATAATTAATTTAAAAGATTTACCTAAAAATGAGGTAAATAACTCGTCGGTCTCGTTAGAAGATTTACTTGGTCTACTTTGAGATCACGTGGCTTTATTGTCGCTTATACAGGGGGCGCGCAAAGTGTTAAACAACGCGCACGGTTTCAGCGCGAATTTACCACCAAGTTTCTAATTTTTACCCTTCGCAGAATAATACATCCCCTCAGGGAATCCCACCCCCACTTGAGACGTTCTACTCTGAAGGATATTTGAAACCAATTCTTTCCCTCGTTGCCCGTTGCAGCGGAAGTGGTGGCGTATCGAACAGTATACGAAACTTTTTGCTTTTTAATAAATTCGAGGAAATTCGTTAAAATGTAATTTGTCACTTACTTTGGACCCCTTAGGGGGTAATATGATTAGGCAAAAATTCTTAACTAAGTTAGGACTATAAAGGTTTCTCACGAATACTAGCATCATACCGGAGCATATTGGAACGATCGTACATCTTCCGTACAACTACTAAATCTATTCAGATAAAGAAACAATCAAACATTGAATTAGGCTACCAATCATTGTACACTTTCTATCATGCAAAATTTCATTGCATTTCATCCAAAAGGAAGTGAGATATTGACAAATCCATCATTCTGCTTTTTCAGTCCACTCTGAGGCCCATTTCACTCTTTAATTGAAAAAACTTATTGTTTATACATCCCAATACATTTCCACAACAGGAAGAATATCAAGATTATACAACAACTCAAACTTTCGAGGAGCTCACGTGATGTTATAGAGTTCTTTTGTGTTTACTTTTAATCAAATAATCGTATTACGGTTATGGGGCACATAGATATTTATCGAAGCCAGAGCAGAAACTGCGTTTCACCGCCGTATTTACTACAATTCATTACTCCTCTTTTTTTTATTAAAGTAGAACATGTTTCACAAGCTCGTGTTTATATAGCCGCTTTATCGCTGGTTATCTCTTCCTGGTTCTGCAGAGTTTTCTTTTTCGCTTTTTCAATTAAACGATATTGGCATAAAAATTTGTGGTCTGAAAACATGTGTGCTATTTTAAGAGGATTAGATGCTATCGGATTTGCATAAGTACGTTTCTCTTAAACGGAGAGATGTTGTTGAATGGTCCTCCACGTGATGAGGAAACTGGTCACGGTGTAGTAGGGTGCGGGTCTTACGGATCGTTTGTACAAATAGGTACCATATTGAAACATAGTCTACTACAAGTAACATTGAACAATAATCAGGAACTTCGAACACATACCAAGGAGATAAATATAACATTGAGAAAGAATACAATGGCCTTTACTGACCTGCTAGATGCGACCTTACTTAATTACCCACTTACAATAACCCTCTAATCACTAACGTAGGTTAGCCTGGTATCGGCGGAAAGAATGGATTAGCGATGCTTGACTCAGAGCTTCTTTGATACCCCGTTAACCAATCTTTGGCACTAGCCCCCCGTAGCGACCACCCCTTTTATGGTGCCGCTACCTTCTCGAGAATCGCGCAATGTTGGAGGATGCAGGTGGCTTTTATGGTATCGCTTCGGTGGAGGAAGTGGACCTTGTTGCGTCACTCGGCAGGTCCCAACTCGTCTTCGCTTGCCTACCCTTGGGTCTCAGTTCCGGGAATTTCGTCCACTGACGGAAGTTACCACATTCCACAGGCTACGTGGTACAGTTATACCTAAAGATGTTGCACCTCATCGAAGATTATTATTATTAGGCAATTGCGGGCTCGTGTCCTTTATTTCTACTTATAACTGACCTGCCCTATCTGTCCGTCTTCACCCTGCGGCAATTGAATACGTTAGCAGGGTTACTAGAACTGTGGGCCGGGTCGCACCATTGGGATTCGTGCATCCTATGCAAGCATTCTGGGGAGTCGTACTACTTTTAGTGAACATTGACGTCCGTTACGATTTTATTTGCCGAGTAGTACAGCTTTAAAGGTGAGTCCTTTTTCCTGTATATCATATTTTGCCTCGTCCGATTTCCCTTTTTGGGAGCATCGTACATTGTACACTATCATCCATGGGTTCAGAAGTTTTGCAAATTCTTTCCGACAATTTATTTTAACGCGAATTTCATGGAGGCACGTTTCACGTGAACACTACCAAAAGATGAGAATTCTATCAAAGGATGACAATTCTACCAAAGAATGACAATTCTATCAAAGGATGACAATTCTACCAAAGGATGACAATTCTATCGCAAGATGGTAACTGTATCAAAAGACGGCAGTTATGTCACAAGGTGGTTGGATTCTATCAAAAGACGACAACTCTACCAGAAGATGGCAATTAAACAAAAAAAGTTAGCATTTGTCCACACAGCCTACTAAGAAAGGGACAATAAACGACGAACAATCCCGTACAATTCCACGGCTCCCTGGCTGTAATTCTCTAAAGTTTTTAATTAAATTCATGATTAAATTAAAATTAATGTTGAAAATTACTTTTTCATTGTAACTAACCGCCGCGTCGCCAGGCATCGTTCTTTTCCATAATATGTAAAGTTAGTTATATAGAGATTTATACCGTTCAGCCGGGTGAGTTAGATTAACAACAATTAGATCCGTAAGAAGCAACGAAATCGCCGGCCTATGATTAACCCGACTTTTCCCTGATGTTGTGCCAGTAGTTCTAAAGGCGGTTACAATAAAAATTACAAGGCGTTAATTATTTCCGGGAAGTAGTTCGCTTTAATGCTTTCCATAAAAACCCGCTTCATAACCGGGGGTTAAAACATTTTCAAGAATTCATACGTTCATGCGAAAATAATAAACTTCCCCATAAAAGTGTTTATAACTCCCTCAATTTTATGCACATCGCGTGAAGTTAGCGAGGAAGCGTTGTCGCTTAGGTGTGCATTATACAGAGCACAATCATTGATTAATCAGTCACCCTGTGCAGCGGAAAGATCTTAAAACAACAATAAAAACGAAGATGTACGCCAAACCCATTAATCTGTAAATCGCTTCGCTGATTTTATTTCTCTACACGCGTTTTGAATCGCAACAGAGCTAGAAATAAAACAAAGTTGAAATAAAACAGACTAGACATAAAGCGACCTAGAAATAAAGCAATCTAGAAATAAAACAACTAAGAAATAAAACAATCTGAGAATAAAATAACCTGGATATAAATCAACCTGGACGTAAAATAACCTGGATATAAACAATCTCGAAATAAAACAATCTAGAAATACAACTATCTGGAAATAAAACTATCTGGAAATGAAACTACCTGGAAATAAAACTACCTGGAAAAAACAATCCGGAAATAAAATAATCTGGAAAGAAAACTAACTGGAAATAAAACTAACTGCAAATAAAACTATCTGGAAATAAAATAATCTGGAAAGAAAACTAACTGGAAATAAAACTATCTGGAAATGAAACTACCTGGAAATAAAACTACCTGGAAAAAAACAATCCGGAAATAAAACTATCTGAGAATAAGCCGTTCTGGAAATGCAATAATATTTAAACAAAGCAACCTGGAAATTAAACAACATAATAATAAAAGAATCTGAAAACAATACAACCTAGAAATAAGACAACGTCGAAAAATGAGAGCCTGGAAATAAGAGAACCTGAAAATAAGACAAACTAGAAATAAGACAAACTAGAATTAAGACAAACTAGAAATAAGACAAACTAGAAATAAGACAAACTAGAAATAAGACAAACTAGAAATAAGACAAACTAGAAATAAGACAAACTAGAAATAAGACAAACTAGAAATAAGACAAACTAGAAAGCAGACAAACTAGAAATAAGACAAACTAGAAATAAGATAAACTAGAAATAAGACAAACAAGAAATAAGATAAACTAGAAATAAAGCAAACTAGAAATAAGGCAAACTAGAAATAAGACAAACAAGTAATAAGATGAACTGGAAATAACACAAACGCGAAATAAAGCAAAGTGCAGTTTTCAACACGAATTAGAACTATTTCCTCCGTCGCTCTCAGGATAAACATCTGCAGATATTCAAGCACGACGACTTTATTTGCTAAAAGGTATTGTTATCCGATTTAACCCGTTTGTGACAGAGGTGGACGTGTCTCCAACACTGTACATACTAGAAACTGAGTTTGCATCGCATGAGCACCATCTGGTTTTGATTTTAATAATTAGGTTTGCTTTGTGACAATGCTGTGGCACCGACGACGACGCCGATGGCGTTAAAAGAGAATACGCAGAAACTCATTTCGATATTCAAATCATTAACTTTAATTTACTGTACGGTGCACCAACAAAACTTAAGCAAAAACTTAACCGAGAACTGTGGCATTTTTGCTATTGGTACTCCATTTAGTTAACAATAGCTCTTTATGAAACCAGTCGTGGACTGCACGATTTTTGTCATTTAGTAGGGACGTGTGAATAAGCGCGGGTAAACGGCGGGGGTAACTATGACTCTCTTATCAGTGTCGGATGTCCCATCATCTAGTAAGAACATAAGGAATACAATTTTTGATCGTTTTGAAATTTTGCACATGTTTTAATTATAGTTTTTGCTTGTAAAAAACGTAAACATCGCAATGTTATCGTTAATGCCCTTGATGTGACGGCAGTTTTTATACGACCCTGCAAAAAATTTCAGCATCATTTTTAAACAAAATTCACCTAGTAAAAAAGTCAGTTTATGGAAAACTAAACTCAATGACATTATAAATTATTTAATAGGGTTTCTTATGGCGTAGACTAAATGCATATTGCCCTTTGCTATCGGAAGTTATGACAGTTAAAAGTCGAGTGCGAATTTTTCTTTAATGGTCAATAACTTCGTTAAAAATTCTCGCAGAAAAATGAATTCAAGTGGAACAGATAGAGAAATGTTCTCACTACAAAATACATTTGGAGAAATTAATCGAAAAAAATTATTGAAGTCCGTGGACTTCTTTAAATTTTGAGAAATTTTAACAAAAATTTTTCTTTCTCGTTTCTCACATAAAAAATGAACTTTCCTTTTAAAATGGAAACGTTTAACTTACAGAATCAGAAAGTAGAGAGTTTTTCCTTGAAAATGATATGCAAAGGATTTTCGTAAGATCATTTTTCTCGGAGTTACACAGTTTTGAAAATGACCGAAATATTTGCTCGTTCGTAGGTGGCAACCGCGGGTAAACGGCGGGAGTAGCTATGACTCTCTTAATAAGGTTGTATGCCCCGTGTAACACTTTGTTCCCTCGTTCCACAAACATCACAAGCCTTATATAAAATCGTGCATTGCACAACTGGTTGCATAAATAGCTATATTTTTTTTCTCGACGAGATTAATTTAACCCTTTTACACCCAAACCGCATTCGCTAGCAACATTTTAAAAATGAATAGCTCGGACGCCGATGAAGATTTACGATTGAGCCCAACGGTATTTTGTTTAGATTTGAATCTCCCACACGCCCCCTTCCGGCGTGCTTCCAAGTCTAGCCCGCGCCGTATGCACGAGCAATTGATTTTAATACAATGGACAAAGTTCTCGCATCGCAGCCGTAACTTCGAATTGATGCTATGATAAGGGTATCGATTAGTGTTGCTATAAAAATACAACATCATTTTGTGTGCGAAATATAACAAATTATGGGCAACTTCGCAGATTAGAGCACCGTTCATTAATCACACATAAGCATTGAACCAAAGTAAAAACACATTTGTGTCAGAAACAGGAACCTGAAAGGAGCACCGCCTTAATTTTGTGATTGAAAAGTGTTTCTCAGCTCGGCTCGGCTCCGGGCAAGAAAATTCCCGTGAAACCCAGAGGTGAATTTTCTTTTTAAGTAGAACTCGCTGGGAGCCTTAATGGCCGGCCGGCTCCTGCAAAATTGCCCGGCTATTAAAAATTGCAAACAAGTCGGGCCAAAAATCATGAATATGAATTGATCCACGCACAAATTTAAAATAATTACGTTCAACTTCATCCTGGCCCCTACAACCGTCACATATAATAGAGTTTCAGGAACTTTTTACTGCTACATTATAAATTTTTCCCAGATTTATGTAGTAGCGAGGTTTTACGAAGTTTAAAGGCGCTCAAGAATATTTTTAAGGCAGCATTGCTATAAACTTTCACATAACTCTTGTATATTATACGCACAACCTCTTGCAAAATTCAAACGGGTATTTATACCTACAATTCCCTTTAAATCTGCGGGATTATTATTAATATTACTTTATTACTGGCGAAGGAAAATTTTGATGCAAATTTATTCATTAAACTTGACTAGGTGTATTTATGTTTGGATGGCTTCGTCCTTCGGCTCCTTAAAGTAAGTTATAATTTTGTAACTCGAATCTTATTTTTTGCGCGAAGCATCTGGCAATGAAATTTCCTAAACGAACAGCGACGTTGGTCAAAAGCTATTTCGGTTGTAGAGGAGATTGTATAAATAAAGTGCACTTTACCGAAAAGTAATTTAATTCGTTTAAATTTACAAAATTGTCATAAAAGAGAGAAATTTCAATTTAGTGGAAGCTGTAGCAATCGTAAAAGGAAAGGTTATTTCCCCATTAACGAATTTCCTTTATTTTTATCGAAAATGAGTTCTAGGCTATGTCTGCGTTATTTGTTCTTTGAGAAACGGTTATGTGGGAGGTTTAAACATCAATGTAATAACTTTTATTTATGGTAGCTTTTCTCCACAAATATACGAACAGCAAGCTGCACATGAAATGATACTTAAAATAAGCTACAAGAGAATTTCCAAGCGTCCTTTGATGTACACAGTACCGTACTAAACACCGTACTAAAAACTGTTCTAAATTCCAAACTAAACACCGTATTAAGTCCCGAACTAAATACCATACTAAATACCGTATTAAATACCGTACTAAATACCGAACTTAATACCGTACTAAATACCGTACTAAATACCGTACTAAATACAGAACTAAATATCGTACTAAATACCGTACTAAATACCGTACTAAATACCGTACTAAATACCGTACTAAATACCGTACTAAGTACCGTACTAAATACCGTACTAAACATCGTATTAAATAAAGTACTAAATATCAAACGATTTATTCAATAACTTTATTATTAGGGGCGGTTTCCACTTCTGTCGGTATTTCAACAATTGATTTTTAAAATAGCAATCGATTGTGTGAGAATAAATGAGAAACATTTAGCAAACACCAACGAATTCTAATTAAAACATGGAAAACTACTACTAATGGGAATCTAATTTAAAATTTGGTACCATTTCATGGATTATCCTTTTATTGATGATTTTCCTTTTATTGTTAATTCAAGCGGTCGTTAAAACAAACAGATTTGTTCGTTTAGGCTAATGGATTAATGACTTACAACTTCCAGTATTTAGCGTCAATGGCAATCATCAATAATGGGCCATAAACAAATATCATGAAATATTAAGAACCCCGTTTCAGGCCGCATTATTAATTAAAAGCGAACTGATTAGTTCTTCCTTGCGATTTAACTTTTATTCCAATTATTTTGTGTTTCATTTCATGGTTCGCCGTACATCCAATTAAAAGTAAGAATAAATATCGAAATCTCTCTCTGCATATTAGTGCCTGAGCTTTAGTGCAATTTTTAGACAACGTTGCGGAATGATGCCGCAGCATATTTCGAAACAAACTGCTCTAGCTTGCGCTTGCATGCATTGTATCTATCTCTGATAAACAAACACACCAGTTCATTTATCAGATGCAGATAATTAATTACTGTATTCACGAATATCATTACTTGCAGGTGGTTTACGTGGGTATTGTTGGGAAAAGCTTTCCAAGAATTCGCTCGTTAATGTTTTTTATTTGTAATTTTACAACCGATTTAGAAAATATTGTTTATGGCTGAAATGATGTTGTGAAGGAATATATAACTACATTAAAGTATAACTACATTAAAGTATAACTACATTAAAGTATAACTACATCATAGTATAACTACATTATAGTATAACTACATTATAGTATAATTACATTATAGTATAACTACATTATAGTATAACTACAACAATTGGGTTGACTAGCAATAACAACAACAGATAGAGGATCTCAAGGATCTTGTTGTCACTCTCTCCTTTAGAGCTCTCGCCCTAATGGTTCCTACGAACATAACTTAAACTATGGAACCTAACTACGAAAGACGGTTATAGGTATTTAAATTAGTTTCTTTGGGCAATTAAATTTATTACAAAATGGCTAAGCATTACCTTAAACGTCACAATATGATAGTGTGGTACAATCATTGAAATGATAGAACATAGTGAGATGTAGATAACATAGTTCGACATAAATTTCAGAATTTTTAATATGGAAGTTGATTAGACTTCCCTGGAACATCATCATACTTGAAGATTAATCACTAACTTAATCGAAATTCGCTCGAACGAGATATCCGATTCAACTTGAATTGAGCTACTTTAAATTAGAATACCGCGCAGTATTCTTATTTTAACCGGTTTTTCCAGCAACCCCTTTGCCGGGGAATACCCGAGGAATAATTTAAATTCTAGACGCTTTAGGAAAATATTTTGATATCCTGTGTATCGATTTCGAGTGCATGCATTAATGCCATTTGCCGTCACTCACTCGAAATACTTGTCAAATGCCACTTATGGAGCGAACCATGTAGAACACACAGGTTTAATAATTCAGGTGCGACGTAAAAAACCGCGCGAATAAAAATCATTACACAATATTTCTCTCCCCGGTTTCAAACGGTAATGGTCGGGCTATAAATCACCGGAAATATTGCATGGGTACACAGGGAATAAACTCGCCAATATATTCATATTTAATAACACAATTTACAATAGTTTATAACTTTGAAACATGATTACACTTGCAAGTTTTTTTATTGTTTTTAATCGTTTAATACAAAGAGGAAATTTGGGCCACTCTAAAACGTTTTAAATGCCTTTTATTTATTCATTAATCTTGGCGCTGAACCGTTATTACTAGTCAATTCTATTATTACTAGTCAATTTTATTATTTCCAATTCTATTATTGCCAATAGAATAATTAATAATAATAATAATACATGAACAATAGTGATACGTAAAGTAAATCTTTGTAGATAAAATACTTACAAGGGAACGGTACGCTCATGGACTCTGACTTCGGATTGAAACTAGGTCCATTTGATTGGTTGCATAAAAATATGAAGATTTGCAAATTTTTACGGGCAATGAGCCATAGGCATCGAAGGTGGGTGAGGGTTATAGTAGAAAATCACATATTTGTTTTATTTACAACTTGAAAACTACTAGGTCTATCTTTTTGAAACTACATATTTAAAACTTTTATTAGGTGACCTTCTTACAGACTAAATTTGAGCAAAATCAGATTATTACAGGGGGCACTTTATAGGGCACCCGATTTTGAAAAAAAATGTTTCTCTGCAAATACTCAACCTGTTAGATTGAAATTTCATATTTGTAGTTTCCTTAATGTTATAAATTAATGGTAAATATTTTAATAATATCGCATTGCGGTCAGGACTTATATTACTTATATTTATTTGCAATAATTATTATACAAGTCTTGACCGCAATTGCAGCGTATTTTAATTTTTTTATCCCTGTAAACTACCCTTAATAACAATGCGATATTGTTAAAATATTTACCATTAATTTATAACATTAAGGAAACTATAAATATGAAATTTCAAC
>JAWQRP010000143.1:0-38919 GCA_033557875.1 Quadriops clusia | reverse complement strand
AATATTTTGACCAAAAATTATCTAAAAAAATTAATATCTCGAAAAATATTGATTTTAGACATTACAAACCCGGTACAAATATAAATAAGTAGATTTAAGAAAAAAATTTAAAATGGTGTGGTGGTATTTAAGAAAATGGACTTGATGTCCTCTGCGCGTCCCTTAATTATATTAGGAGATCAAAAATATTTTAAAAAGGTACCTTTTTTAAAGCAATATAACTTTTGTATTTACACAGTTGATCTATCTTCAGTAATAAAGTCACAATCCACCGATCCGCCGAGGTATATGAACAAGAACAAATTTATTTAATTCAATACGAACATATTCTTCGCAATATTCTTGAGAATTCAGTTTTATGTATAACAATAATGTTCCTAATCAATAGAACGCCTAATAATAATAAAAAATAAAAAAAATGTTTTCCAAATCATTAGGGAGTCTAATAATTTTGTTTTTAAATTATTGGGACTTCGACTACGCTCGCTTCGCGAGCTCCTCGCTTCGTGCCTTCGGCGCTCGTTTTCTAATACTCTCAACTGGTGCCTTTAGCGTTCAACTATATGTTTTAGAAAACGTTTTGTCGTGTTCTTAAAGACAGGAATGTTTTTATCAAGTTTGTCTTATCTTTTTCGATACAAACAGCTCACGTTTCTTTCCGAACTCTTCCAAGTTGTATTTCTTTGAAATATGCGAAGCTCCGGGTCAGGGTAGTGTATTATAATTAATGAAAAAAAACTTCTTTGGTTCTATTTTTCTTCTTGGTTGGCTATTTCCACGTTCTAAGAATCAGTATCATTTTTATTTGCTTAGGTAATTCGTCTGCGATTTCCAGTTTTGATTCTAGGCTTTGTATCGGATATTTTTACGATTAACGAATGTGTCACTGGCCTATTTCTCAACTTTCTCTCTTATTCTAAAAGTATCAGCATAATTAAGGACATTATGTTCAACGATAGCGGAATTATTATTCATGTTGAGATCCCAGCAAGCAGTTATAGCAAAATTCGACACTAATATTAATTCTTTTGTAATTGGTGACTTTTCCAATTGTTAATTGCGGCTTCAATATTTCACCACTTGATGGAGGCCCCAGATACTAGTCGAAACTAATAGTGCGGCTACAAAATAAAATTGTATTTACTTGTAAGTATTTTCCGATTTTTATTTTCCTGGAATTATTATGGTCGAAAACGTCAGAAATCATGTGGTTCATGTGAACGAATTTTGATTAGCATTCTGAGAATGAAACGAATAGGTAAAAGCCAAATTAATTCGTGAATTTTTAACCAAATACATCCATCAGAGTTGGTCCCATGTGATTTTTTGTGTTCCCTAAAATAAATATAACGACGAAAGATAAGTGTTTTGTGGCTGCAGATGAAATTAAAATAAAATTAATAAGTGAACTGAAAGCTTTAGACTTTTCTCCAGTTGATTGCATCAATATTTATGTTCTTGTTTATGTTTTTGTTAAATATTTTTTCTATGAAGAGAAAACTACGTTTGTAATCTGCGTAACAATAGAACTTCAAGTATAGTAGTTTAGTTTAGACTATCTTTTGAAAAAGATAATTTGAAGTTGTAAGACGTAGGAAAGAAAAACAGAGTAAGAATTTACATAGCTACAATAAAATACCTACAAAGAAAATGTAAATATCTAAATGACTAAATATCTACTTTATAGAATTGAAATCTCTAAATGAAAATTAATTAAAGAACGTGATGTCATATTGTACAATCGAAAATAATTAGAGTGAAATTCAGTGCTTAATCTGCTCAAATACCTCTGTTTATTTATTGCAAACATTGAATTTCAATGGCTCGCGGCGAAGACAATAAAAATAGATCATGAATCTTAAGGGAGAGACCCCGATAAGATATTGAAATGTTATGCGAGGGCCGCGTGAAGAGGCGAGCAATCGAGACTGCCTCCAGTTACCCCCCCAATTATGCAAAAGTATGCCACCCTTAATATGTCTGGAAAGAAAATATCCTCTCCTGCCGACACTTCCTCACGTTCCGCTATTGGATATTTAAAGCGAAATTGAACGGTGCAAATAAAAACTTTAAGCCGATACTGTTTATATAGAGCAGCAGATGGAGTTAATTTGAAAGTAAAATGGCAAGTGAAATCAACGGGTCAAATAAAAACGGTATGTGTTGTTAGTTGAAGATGCGAAAGAAACAACAGAAACCTTTTAGTTAGAAGTGGAATCAGAAATTCCGCTCATGTTCAATTCATTAGCAGTTTATCTCCCTTTATATAAATGAATAAGGGCAGTCCGGATGGAGTATTTATAAGATAGAAATGATTTCAATTTCAAATTGTACTATAAAGGAAATTGGCTAGATAACGCTGGTACACTCTTCATCATTTCAGCACTCACATTAAGTTGTAAGCTTTCTCGAGATGGTTCTTGAATTAAAATAATGCGTTTTTAGTGTATTTGGATTAAGTTTGCTTCGAGCTGCTGAGCATTATTACTAGGAGAAAGTTATTCTAATCACACCTTCTATATTAGTATTAAAACTGGGCGTAAGTAATTGACTAAGAAGTTTATGCAATAGCTAATCAGATTATAAAGTGCAAATGCGATTAAAACGCCATAAAACATACGTTTCTTGTTCCGACTTAGTAATCTCTTTTACTATAGCGTACAAATCACTAATCTCTATTATCTAGCATATACAAACTCAGATGTTTGGAATTTACCAAGTTCATCGAATCAGTTTGAATCAACAGGTGGCAACTTGCGGCACGTACGTTTTGTTCCCGTTCTATTCCGGAATATCGTCTAAAAATCAATTAAGGTTGTTTTTCAAAAATAGCATTATGCTCTAATTTTGTTAAATATGTAAAAGGTTGTAAAAGGTATAAATAGTCGAGATATACTCCGGGAGCAAAGACAGTAAAAGTGTTTGATCGCCGGTAACATTATGAGTTAAATAGCGCTCAGCTTAACAAAAACCATTCAATCCTCAAAGCATGCACTGAGCTGGAAAATGATTGAAGGAAACATGCCTCTTTTGCGGAAAAGGCAATCCCCAAACGGTGGTTTTGCTTGCAAACTGTACAAAATATGGGGTATTTTTCCGAATTCTCATTTCAACTTTTGCATTTTGTTCTTAACACAACTCTTTTTATAGTGATGGTGGATTTACTTTTTATAAGAATAAACGAAGTACATAACTTTAAAAACATGGTATTAAATATAAATTTAAAAGATATAAATATAAATATTACTCTAGGATTATAACTAGAGGTTTTAATTTAAACAACAGCGCGGACATGAAAGGAAATTTTTCCATAACTGTGTCTAGGCCTCAGAACAGAGCTGCGGCATTCTCAATCAAAATAATCGACTGCATTCAATCCTATCCGATCGGTCAACACCCACCATTCTATCAGGATCCTTTTGTTCTTAGCATTGACTCTTTGTTCTTCAAATAAATCTAAGAGGGAGCTTTGTAGGCAATTTTACGTCTTTATATAATACTTGTTTAGATTTCATTATTTATTTAAAAAAATCAGTGGTATTAAAAAAAGTTAAATCAATCCCAACGGAAAAATATTTAGGTAAAAAATCTACGTACATCGATTCTGCTTTACTTCGTGTGAGGATTATATTGGTATACTCTTACGTGCCAAATACCCCATCCTGCGCGAATCTTAGCCGCTTTCTGTCAAAAGGTGGATTAGTTTTGATAGGAATATGTGAGCTAAGAGAGCTTAAAAAATCGAATGTGCTTAAAAGTTAATCTTCTCACCGTTAAAAACAGCTGATGTATGAATCAACGTATGTAATAACAAACGTTGTAGATATGTCTAGTACGTTTGATAGGCAAATTATTTAGTTGTAGCAGAGTAAAACGGGTCAGTTATTCCTAATACTCTTTACTTTTACTCCAATTGTCCTTCATTCTCTAGTGAACTTCCTAGGGTTAGATACTAATATAATCCGTTATCATTCAGATGAGGCAGCAGTATTAATGCATTATACCAAGTGATTTGTGGCGATCATTGAAAAATGAGCTCGGAAGTTTGAATATTGATGCTCATCGTAGCATTGATGGGAAGTGGTGGGTTGTATAAATATTGACTAACAGTCACAACTAATCACATTACAAAGCAAGCAACACCCCGTGCAGCAAAGGAAACCATTCGACCACCGTAATTGTTTGAAACAATCATGTTTATTAATGAATTGGCATTATTCCCTTCCAGAGGTCAGTTAATTAAAATTTTCCCATCAATATGTTGTAGATGCTACTTTAGTCGCTTGCAATATGTAGATAATAAAATTTATAAAAAAATGTAGGCATAGGTAAGTATTATTATGCGAATTGTTTGCAAAGGTTGCTCTTACCTATATCCTTGGATTTTATTTTTTCAGTTTTCTATGATTTATGAACGTAACACTATCTTGTGTACTTGCTAGATTAGAAATTAATTTGTGTGTACATAACACAACTTTGATTGAATTTTACAAATACTCCGTTTTAAATAATTTTCTTATCAAAAAGACAATATTTGAAACTTTGCCTTCACTCCTACATCATCTAGGTAGGTACTTACAAAAAACCTTCTTATGCTGCTTAAACATTCTTTTGTTCACATCAATACCCTGCTTGTTGAAGGATTGCGATTTATTTCGCCTATTTTTATGTTCACCAGATTTTGCTTACACTCGTCGAGGGCTACAAACAGGACTACACGCTTTGAGTTGTTACGCAAACAAAGCAGCGACAAGTATTGTCACTTGTATACCTTACATTTGTAGGGCGAGACATAACCAAATCGACCCATTAATAAAGAAGAGATCCAGGTCAAGATGAGGTGGATAAAAGATAAAAAGTTGAGAACTAGTGTTGGCAGTTTTCTTTTCAGAATGCTATCGGTTACGTATTATTGAAAAAGGCACCCTCAGGCTAAAAGAGCACAGTAACACATTCAGAGACCACAAAAATGATTAATTGTTATGGTTTTAATAAAACTATATATTTTTTAAATCTAATTTCGTGAACTTGACAATATGGCAAGTAAATATATAGGTGAAGAAATAGAAATGTGCTTTAATATGCGGTCTTTTAAGTAAAGCGAAACTGGTGGCCTTCTGATAAAAATAATCTGTGAATAATAGCGCTCAAATTTTTAATTTAAATGGACTCTTTTTTGTTACATTACAGCTAGATCCGGCGCTTTTAATTTTTGTATTAATTTAAAAAAAAACCTTTTTTTCAAACCTACCTTTCAAAGCTGGACATATTCTTTTCCAAATCGTGAGGCATCCACTTCTATGAAACTGGCCCAATGCTAATTCCATGTAAAATAGAGGTAAACCTCCGAAGATCAACATGATGGTGTATGGGATAAGAAATGCCCCTGGTACAAAAATGTTTCAAATAAGTGTGCATAAACATAAACATTTAGATTTGAATATTGAGACATATTACACATACATTTGCGAAGCGATATTTCTTGCAAGAGGGGCAGATATAGATTGGGTTAGTGGAACTTCGTAAAATTTAATATTAAATTACTCATTACGTCGCATTCAAGTCTTCTGCCGCACCAAGCTGATACTGCCTTATTGGATTACTCGATCCGTTCGCATGTGTATATCTATATTAATTCATTTATAGAGTAAATACCGGTCTCGATGGACTATTTAAATTTCAAATCTGCTTACGCAAACAATTGGAAACGTATCGAAAATTGAATCAGTCAGAGATGAGCTCATTTCTCACAGAGTAACCTACGTAGTGTAGGTCTTGTAGTTATAAAAACCTCTGTGCTTTTGTTCCAGAACATTTTGTATTTAGGACAAATTTTAAATAAAAAATATTAAATAAAAAATATTAAATAAAAAATATTAAATAAAAAATAAAATTAGAAACAGAATACTTCAACGCGCCTGGTAAAACATTATTTCAATCCAATTTTCCAATAATAAATCGTCTCACATTATTAATAGGTTTTCTGAGGTTCCTTTGTGGTATTCCAGGAACGAAGCCTTTGGCATCGTAACTGATATTGGTATTCAAGTGGCACGTATTATGCTAAATGTAAATAAATTGTACTATTCATAAAATTAAGTAAGTGTCAAAATGTAAACACTTCCAAACGGCATTGAGTAATGCGCATTTGCATAGTGAAACCACGTGAATGTGTCGGCCTAAATGAATGCACTCGTAGATTTTCATTTGGCCTATTAGCAGGAATAACATTATGTAGCTGGCCGATAGTACACGTAGCACATTTCAAATTTCGATTGCATTACCAACAATGTTTGCGTTATGGCTGGGATTATGCCAAACACGTTAAAAGCACCTGTATCTAAAACCAATTGAATTAATTATTGGAAAGTAAAATTACGTTTTTGCCCCACGAAACAAAGAGGATTTAAATTGAAAGTTCGCATCCGACGAGGGAATTGTTTTTAAACGAATGTACATAAATGTTTCGAGAATTGCAAAATTCGTGGGTAAATATAGAAATTGTATTGTGGCCATGGTTGTCCTTTAAGTAAATCAACATGAAAACTTCGTTCGTTACAAAATAATAATTCAAAATTACAAAAAAATATTATATCTTTATTTTTAGATATAAAATTGTTTTGTCTGCTGAATATGCAACCTTTAAGAGAGTTTTTATATATTTTTATAACACTCGCTGATTGCATTAGAACATCACATGAATTTTTGCCAGTAAAAGATGGCGCAGTAAAACTTTTTATGACACTAAATCATAATGTGACCATACAGAGATTTGGCAAAAGTGATATATACAGGTACTTGTACGTATATCGTACATGTGTTGAACAGAATATATATTTGCTATAAAATTTATCTTAGGCATAAAAATGTATTGCAAAACTCTCCTCCATGTCTATCCGCAAAGTAAAAATAGAAGCACTTAACTTGAGTAGTGGAATAGCAATATATACTCGTAATACCACATATAAGTAATACTAATGACAGAGTGAGTTATTAACAACGAGGTAATAACTTTTCTATTTATTTTAATACACAAGCAATTTATATTTAACGAAAGCGATTTATTGATACTAATACTTAAATATATTACACATTGTCAGACTTTTTATTCAATACATTACCTCCACCGTTCTGGTAGCAGATGTAAGGAAACCTCCAGACATTTCCGAGATCTACAGCAAAACCAATAACGGCCAGCAAAAATTCAACCTTTTTATCCCATGTTTCTCTTGTTCGGTCAGGTGTTAGTGCAACCACGACAACCCTAGTGCAATCTTTGTTATTTTTTGTTGCTTTGGTGGCGACAGCTTTCGTCTTCTGGTCGGTCGTTTTGGTAGTATTGTTGGCATCAGGTTCGGATGGGGATTTAGGTTTTGTACTTTCAGTATGATTGTTCTCTCCTCCATTTTCAGCGTGCTCTGTAGCCGCCATTTCTAACTACTTCCTTATATGTTTTGGGATGCCGTTTTCATGCCTGTGAAAAATGGAAAATGACAAGAAACGTTTCTAGAAATGGTTGCAAATTCTACTTTTAACTATTTGTACTGATTATGTAACCAACAAGTGCAATTCAATAATTTAGATTAAAATCTTGAAAGTATTTGAAATAGTTATTAAACTTAATTTCCTTCTGATGTTATTGGATGAAATTACAACTAGTGTTGAATGTTGATAGAAACTAAATAATTAAGTAAGCTCCGATTAAAGAAAGTCGTATAAAATGTTATATAAAAAAGGATGTTTGAAAGTTATAACAGCATTATTTTGAGTTGCCCGAACTCAACAAAAATTCATATCCTTAATCCTAAATAAACACAAGCCCATTAAAGGATGCAAATAAGAGCGCCTACCTCTGACATTCCCCTGTAAATATTTTTAAGCGTTCTACTTAAGAACGGCGAAATCAAATAAAAAATGAAATGACTACTTACTTCCAGAGGTAGCAAAACTGAAATTTATCGAGCAAATTTCTAGACAAGCGACATCGGCTGAATCAATTACAAATTTTAATTTTTAAACTTTCTTAATTTTAATAGGTCGCGCCTGCTTCCAGGTAGTGATTTTACGTTTTAGGTAGCGGCGGCACAGGTGTCGGTAATTGTCATAATCGGTGAAACGTCTTGTGCAAAACGAAAAAAGATACACTGAAATTATCGATTTTTCATTATTATACGTTTAACTAACATTTATACGAAACTTGACGAATACTAGATGTAAGATAGTGAGTCAATTGTCTCGCTGTATTCAGCAGGCAAGTGACTGACACGAAGCTGAGCAAACGTAAACGATTTTAACTAAATAATTGATTAAGATTAATATCACATGTTAAAATTTATTATTAAGCTGAATGTACACCAGACACTTGATAACAATTAACGAAATCCGTAAATTAAAGCACCATTAACTTACTTACGTAAATCGTACATCTCTGTTGCAGAAATGAGAAATTAAAATTGAGTTAGCGTTTTTCAGTGTTTCAGCAGATTTTCCCCTTGAGGAGCATTTTACTTACTCGGAAGTGAACGTCTCTGATACAATAAAAAGTGCGTAAAAACAAACGTCCCCATTTGCAGGTAAAGCATTACCTTGAAAGCTTACGAAGTAAAAGCCTTACTTTCAAGTAAATAAGGAAAAATATTTCAGGGGAATAAGAAAGTAAGTAATGGGCAAAATGTGCGTTAAAAGAATAAGTGTAAATTTTCACGGTAAAATCATTCTATAATAAAAATATTGCTGGAAAAAAATAAATATGTTTTTCCTTGGCGATAAATTCCGAATGTAATAATTTTAAGTCGTAAAGGTCAGTTACCTGTAACTACACTCATAGTAATATTAAAAATAAAAACTTGTGGCACAGCACATGCTAACGTCGTTATATTAGATAGATTCGTACACATGTGCCCGTGTGATTTATTGCATAGCTTAACCGGAAACTTGTTTACGTCTTATTTTAGTAGATTTCTATTGCAGACTTAAAATCCACAAGTCTAGCCGCGGTATCACCTTTTGATGTGATAGATAAATTATTGCATTTAAGCGCTCCGTCGCAAGTGCGCATAACATTGTTCTTCGGCCAAAATATTTACCTTGAATCCGTAAATGATTAGTTAAAGTCACTTTAAAGGTATTACATTTGGAAACTTACGCACATCTATTATTAGTTTTAAGAGCCTTAAAAATCGGCATTCGTGAGAGTTTATTTTCACAGATCGCGAGAAACAATTTCCAGGAACATCATCTTCTTCGCAAATAACTTTAAGACCTTAATGAATAAATTCTAGGCCGAACTGAAACTTTGGTAATAAATAAATAGTGGAACTGCTTCGACTTGCGCAAATTAATACAGTTCGCTCATATGAATGTAATTTACCATACCTGCACAATTGGCGGAGGCGCGAGGATGTTTCTGGTGCACTAAAAGTGTCATCAATTTAAAACTGCTTTATTAAGAAGTATTTGCGTAGTATTATATGTATATGTTTTGTAGACGTGCACGTGTGTGGAAACTACCCGCATAGTTTAACAGAAAAGCCCAACAACAGCTCGGTTTGAGTATTACGAATCTACTTTGCGTGTCTCATTTGATCTAAATGTTATTTAATTTTAATTACGTTAATAAGGTTTATGTACTGCGATAACCATTTTGCTAGTTATTTGTTAATCCTGCCGTTAAATAGAGCACGCCATCATTTATAAACCGAGATGCGTATCGTTATAAGCAGAAAAATTGCAAAAAATTTTGAATAATTATTATAATGAACTCTTCGGTGTAATAATCCTTACTTCTGCAGGCATCTGTGCTAAACGTGTTTACGTTTAATGTCACCAATTTCAAAGTGCGAATTCCTTGGATAAACCAACTTTATGGAGCGACACAGGTGGATTACTATCATTAACATCAAAAGGTTTCGTGATGTTAGAACTATTAGTTAATAAATGGCAAAAATGAAGTTTGACAGTTATATAAGTATAGGTACCTAGAACGTACTTTTTGTATATTATCATATTGAAACAAATTTTATTACTTTGTCATAAATATATGTATTTGTGAAGAGTTATTTAGCCATATAAAAAACAATTAAATATTATAATCCTTTTTTATTGCCTTACATTTCAATGATAAATTAGTTTTATAATAATAATTTGCTGTTATTTATATACATTTCCAATATGACTGTTTGACTTTCTTGTAGATTTGCTATTTATTTGACTTCAAAATATCAAACAAAAGTAAACGTACATAAAACATAAATCTTCATGCCAATGGTTATTTATACTCAAATATTTATTTATATTTAAAGTAGGTGCAACTTATAATTATTAAATACACATATGGAACCTCCTACTAAATAAGCGACTTATTAGTAGCTGTTGACAAAGGTGTATCGTCGACAGTACCTACAATTTGATTCAAATTAATATTCGTCATTAAGCAACAAAGCCATTTTTGAATGATTAACCAATAACCAGTTAGGTGTCGGAAAGGCTTTAGCCGTGAATCCGAAGTGTTATCTTCAATACAGGTGTGTGACGTTTATGCATCCCTGTGGAATCATTACCCGCATGAAATACATTCGGAAGCATTACAGCTTAATTAGCTTTAGCTTGTGCTGTGCGAGATGGCACCATAAAGCATCCCTTGTAAATCGTCGCCGCAGTAAAGTTTGTGACAATCTTTCCCCCTTATAATTATTGAGTAAAAATTTATCTCGGAAGTTTTTACGAGAAATTTTCGATAGGTATCGGAATGCCGTTGACAAAGCGCGTGTTTTATTATAGTCATATTGTCTGAAGAGGCGGGCGATGATTTACGGATAATGGCAGAAGGTATAGGCTAACGCAAAATGATGGCAATAGAACACGTTCGTACATCAGCTAGATTTCGAGCCCACGTTCCTCACAAAGATACGAAAGAGAAAAAGAAATCGTTTTGTCATATTTTTTTTGTTAGGAAAAAATTCCAGATACTCCCTGATACAGTTACTTTAAAGAATTCATTCTATTGCGCCCTCTTTATTGAGCTTCTTTATATTCACCGCAAAATGATATACGCCTAAGACTTTTATCTCCTCAATTAAGAATACACGACATTTGTGGAAATTGCCATTTTTAGTGTAAATGAGGTGCAAATTTTCGTCCTATACAAAATTTTGCTGTTTTATATTTTTGTATCGGCAGAAAATGGACTGAAGAATAAATTTTCGACAATTCTAGCTCATTTTAAAAGGTGAGTGTAATTTCTAAAAAATTGCACAAATCGTGCCAACTACATATGTAGGTACCTAATTTTTTATAGTATATGCAAATTTAACTGACACATAATCAAAAAATAACTCACTTATGCCATTAAATGAAAAATACGTTTTAATAAAAATTCATCTCCACGATTTTAACAAAAATTCAGATTGGATTAAACATTTAATTTGCTGAGAGAAACGGCATTGTCTACGGTCACAACTGTAAATATTGTTAAAGCTGTTTCCTAAGGGAGCAACAGTGGCATTGTATTCAAATTAGAGCCCAGCATTTACCAGCCTGAAGGCATTTTCCTATGGACGGTTGCAGGCTACAGACAATAACGTGTAGTGATAAGAGCTTTTCAATAAAAATTAAAATGGTGCATGCTGCGTGCTTGCTTCCTCCGATTTATTAGTGCTGTTACTACCTACCCTGTTTATTACATTATTTGAAAACCCGAATGGAAATTTCAATCCCTGGCTGTATCTTTATCACGTGAATTTATGCATTTTTGGAGTAATAATTTATGGAAGAAAAAAAGTTAATTCTTTAAAATTTAAAAATATTGCTATTAAATTAAAATAACAATGATAATGTGCGCTATACATGCAGTAAAGCAGTTTTATTCAAAACTCATACCGTCAGTTTTCCAGCAAACCTGTCGTGACAAACCCATTGACACTGGTTGAACACAAAGCCGCGGCACGATATCTTCAAATTAAATGTATACTGAAAACATCTAATTATTAACAGTGATATTTTTCGCAAAACAACCATTAGATTATGGAATATTTTCGTGCATGCTAATTTTAGCCCTTGTATATTGAAATATGAGGCCTTAGCCCTGCTCAATGTACCTGACGACTAAAATAACACACAGCACGATGTAAATGTGAATTAAATTTATAACTGTGGCTTCTTGGTTTTGTTGCAATAAAATGACCACAAATTATGCTAATTAACAATACTCTTTAATTATTAAATTTACCAGTTTTTTATTAATATTTTAATTATGGCCTCGTTATAAGAGCAAACAAAAATAATACTCGTCATGTACAGATTAAATTGTCTCTCGTTGTAAGCTCGTTAGGGAAATGATGTGTTTAAACTATCTTGCTTCTCATATACTTATCGAAGTTTGTTGGAAAAATTTTAATGAACTGTTAGAATACTGTCATTAACTTCAAAAATAAAGTCTACCTGAGATTGTTTGTTTCATTCCTAGTATGTTTAGCTAAAACGTGAAAAAATCTACTTCAAGTCTTAATAAATGATTTAAGTTGGACTTTTCAAGAATTGGTAAGTATCATTTGCGTAAAAGTATTAACATTAGTGCAAAAATAATTGTACACGTTTAACATTTTCGTTTTGTTTAATAACGAGATAGATATCAGTCTATTGAGTTACTTTTAATCAACAATAAAGAGGTCGATAATTTTTAATTTTATACAGTTCAATGCACATCAATGAGCTGATGGTTTTTAAATGTCAACATTATTTAATCACCAACTTCAGGAGAGCAACTGTTAATTCCGAATATCGGTCATCACTTCTTGTTAAAACAAGAGACGCGCCAGTTTCCCCTCTGTATTATAGGCGATATTCCCGGTAATTAGTTCAACATTCTCACTAAAACATCTAATTCGCTTTGTTCTGAGTAAATCAACTAAGTTCTTAAAATTTCGAGAACTGGAAGCTGAATTAATCATTAACTTTAATGTAACCACTGCTGGCTCGGACTACAGCATCTTCCGCCCTAGCACTTCTCCGAAATTCTCCGATCACTTTTCCTACATTGGTTTTCCAATGAATTATTTACTTGAATTAGGAATCATTAAAAAAACTGTAGTTTACGTACGTGTGTGAAATGAAACTCAAAGTGCAAAATATGTTGAAAAAACAACAAATTACTACGCTCGTACTCTTTTAAAGGAAGAGACATAAGTAAATGTAAGTCACAGGCGTAAAAATACCGCGTAATAAAAATAATCTGTGAACACCAAGAGACTGGGAAGATTGAAAGCTTAGTCAAGATCTCAAGAACAAGCATTTAATTTCCTGGCCAGTTTAATTATTATGGTACTCACATCAAAGACTATTTTTCATCTTGTTCTATGTATGTTTTATCATTTTATAATAATTATTTTCTTTAATTGTTGCAAAACGATCGCCCTCTTTTGTGTTAATAGTTGAAAATATCGCGCATATATGCATTTTATTAATGTTACTATCAATTTGATATAAAAATTGCATATGACAGTTTTATGGTCGCTAAATTTACTTTGGTGACACTGCAATAGATATATTCCTGTGTAAACAAGAACTTCCGGCAATTGGCGGAAATATAAAATGCAAATCAATAATTTGACGTAACAAAAATACATAAATTGCACGCAGCGTCACGTTCGAAATATCTTAAAATATCCTTCAGCGCTAAATTTCGACAATTTCAAAAGGGAAATACATATGCGATTAGGATATATTTTTTTATAGAATACATGATATTATGTAACTATTTGATTACTATATTTATAGAATTGAGAAGTTTGTATCAAATCCTTCTGTTGTAGATATTTGTATCGAATTTATGTACAACAAATATTGTTACAAAGAGAAAAGAAAAAACCGCTCTAATTGGAGTTCTTTTTTAAGAAACTAATAATGAAATAGTTGCGTAGCGCACTTTTTTCCCGGAGATGTATCTCAACAATTCAATTTAAAAATAACTTAACATTCCAGGAATATAAGAAATTACGGGCAGGGTAGTACAAATGATAAAATTGGAAACAATTTTCGTTTGAAAGAAAGAACCGCGAAAAAGTTCGAAACAATCCGAGAAAGTTCCGGGAAACTTCTGGCGGGTTTATTTTCTGCACGATTATCAGTTTCAGCATCGGGTAGCGATAATAAGGGGCCAAAGTGAAGTGAGCTTTGTGGATCTAGTGGTGTGCAAATGATCATGCAATCAGATTATTACCTTTAGAGTGGAGACGACCCGTCAGGTGGCATGCTCGTTAGAGCGGAAATGCGTCTGGTTCTGGCAGTTTGTCCGTGCGTTCTGGATGGAGTTTTGTCGCCCACTGCGCTAGAGCTCTTCGTGCTCTGAACATCCCTAAGGACCTCAACACCAGCACCTGCGCCGCACGTCTAAACATTTAAATAAAATGTAAACTACCATTAGTATAATCCAGACACTGTGTGCTTTTTCGATGATTCGAAGTTTCTTCTTCCATCTCCACAGAGTTAATCGAGCATGTGTGCTCCTAGGTCCAGATTAGATTGCTTTAAACATCGGACGATGTGGCGGTCCCCGCACAATTAGGGCTCTAAACAATTAGGCTAATCTCTGTTTAAACTGCATAATCATTGTAGTGTTAATAAAAAGCATGGCGAATGGCTTTTGCATAGTTAACCTCTGCTTTGGTTAACGGGACATTCCACGATTGAAACAATTTATTCTATGTAAATATGTACTTAATATATATCTATTACGTGTTATTACCTATACTTGCACAATTGGCGGAGGCGCACGGCCAATAGTGAAAATTATTTTACGGACAAAAATTAAATATGAAATGAATTATAGATCTATACGAGAGAAGATCCTGAAAGATTTTATTTAAATTTTTATAATATTGCGCTTCTCTGCGTTCTATAAAAGCTAATGAGGACACATAAGCGTCAATTAGAAAAGGTGTTTATATTTAACAAATGTATTTTTACACGAGTAGGTATAATTTGCCTTGAACTAAGTATAGGATGATTTTCTTAATAGGGACAAACTACTTGTTATAAGTTACATACTTACCTATTTATGAGATAGATTTTTAATGAAATGTGTAAATGTGATAACTTAAAAAATGCTTTCTTTGGTGTAAGATAGTAAGTAGTTTTCTGGACAAATCCGTCAGAGTAAAAATATTTTTTGCCATAAATTCATCCATGAGCAGATTTTCATTAATATCGTATTATTAAACTATATACGTATAAGGGATATTAGCCCGACTACTTATGTCACGTGCAAAGTTTTAAAATTCGTCATGTTTGTCTTCAATATGAATTGATGAATAAAAGAAAGAAGTCCTATGTTTGCAAATGGTGTTCAGAAACTAAATTCTTCAACATTACGACAGAAAAATTAGAATAGTAACAGTAGTTAATATTAAAATATCATTAATTAATTGTTAAAGGTACTAGCTAGTATACAAACTTTATTGTTTTAGTGTTAAGCTTCCAATCATAAATGTAAAGACTTTAATTAAACAGCATTTCTGAAGCTGCTCCACTGATTCACTAATTAAATATAAAAACTACAGGAAAACAATACTCTCAACCGAGGAAGATGCTATCTTGTATAAAATCGTGTTCGGAGCAAAATTATTTATACTTATTATTAACCTTTAATACATACCTGCTTTAGCATATTCTTCCTATTACCAACACGTCAACATCATAAACGTCACCTGCACCGTCTACACACTTATATTTTAGATCAAAAGTTTTGCATACCTAATGGACGAGAACGGAAGGAATTATTGAAAACAAGGGCGACTCAATGCAATTAAAATCTTCAGATCGTTTTAAATCAGAAGTAATGTGATTAAATCTTTGCTTGTAACTTTTTCAAGACTGATCAACGCATCTAGTGTCGCGTGTGTATTCAAAAAACTACTCTTCGAAATCTGCCTCAATTGAATTAAGACTAACTAACTTAGTGATTTATGATCCCGTCGTCGTACATCATGACTACATTTATTCAAAGGTCGGAAAAGTTGTTTGCTATTAATAATAAACAATCTTAGAAGTTTTAAAAACTATTGCTTTTTACGACACTTCGCCGTTTTTTTTAATACGATAATTCCATTTTTTTAATAAATGCTGGTAAATATTTACTTAGGACTATTATATTGGCTGCAATTTAACGCTAGCCCCCTAAATAAATAGTAATAGTAAGTGCTTGTTCAGCAACTAGTAAATATAACAAATAAATTGGACTTCATTGTGTGATTGTGTGTTGAGAACCGAATTCAAGGTGTCTAGGGTACACTTTACTTTCAGCGTCACAGTGAGGTGTTCAAGGTAGACGCTTTCTCGCAAAGGAAGCTTATTGAAAAGTTTTGTCCTTAATAGAGAATTTCTAAAACTTAACCCGAACAAATAGGAAATATAGCGAATTTGTTTTATTTTCAGTTATAGAGGTTGCACACGATAAGAAGTTCATGAAACGGAAGAAAATCCATCCATTTCATTTCCTTCATTAGTATACGGGCCTTTGTGCCGCAGCAAAAGGAAGAAGAAACCTGCGCGCAGCTTTTAACAATTATTCCAATTTTAATACATCCCTTTTAATTTTAGTTCGTCTGTAAGCAACACACGTGGATGGGTGGTTACATATCCTCTAAAACACGAAAACAAATATCGCGTGTAAATACAATCTTTTTCTGCAAATTTTTCATGTCACAAGTTTGAACTTATTGCCTGGAATGTAAACAAGAAGTTCATAACGAATAATAACGTCATTTTTTTTATTTCCCTAAGCTTTACGTTTGTTTATAAAATGAGATCTACGTTGTACCATTGAAATATAGCTGTACATTATACGAATTGATACTTGATGGAATTATGGATGAAACAAGGCATTACGAAACATTATTCGACTTCTTATAAATGCATTATTAAATAAAACAAATGGAGTCAACGACGGTAACTTCAGTGAATTGATTTGAATATTTAGATAGTATAAATAATGCTTCAGGAACACTAGCAAACATTCTCACGTGTTTGTAGAAGCTCATAATGTGTTTGATACTTTTTTCACAAAGAATGTCTCTTTGTACCAACGCTACATTGTCCGGAGGATTTATACACGCGAGTGAACTTGGCAATGGTTTTGCCAGCAACGGTTTGTGTTTTCGCTAATAGATGTGGGTGAGGTGATTGATGAACTAATGCAAAAATATCGACATATTTATATAGGTAGTTGTTTTAGCAAATGAAGAAGTATTACCTAATTGAGAAATGAAAAATAGGTACCTTCCTGTTGATTCTTTATTGTTCAAAAGGTGACCGATTTCGCTTCACAGCATCTTCGGACCCCTTCAAGAGACATGATATTAATTGTCACATAGGTTATAAGAGTTCATGTTGTAGTCAAATACAAGTTAGACAATTTTGCAATTTAAAAATGACGGGTCTTATATAAACGTAAAGTTAGTTTGAATTTCGAACTTACATGTGGTCAGTGAAAATAAATTGCTTGGCACATCTTTTTAATAGGATCCAAGTCGAGGGCGTGGCTCTTACTTTTAAAATTTTTTTAAAATTTAGTGTATAACGATCAGATGAATATGGGACGAAAACAACACTTTTTAATTAATTTAAAATAAAATCGCCAAAAGGTTTTTTTATGAGTGTAAGTCAGAAACTAAAAATCAGAACTAAACACATAAAAGACAATTTACACAAAAACTACTCCAAGCTCAACTATATTAATCAAAAAATGCATAATATACATTTAGACCTCTCACAGAACATGCACCCCATCGAATTTAGCGCCTTGCTCGACCAAGTTTATGTCTCCAATGCTCAACACCTTCATCAGATAAAACACAGACATCACAATAAACTCACCACCCTCAGAAAAATAAGAGACAAAAATAAAAACGAACAACTGGGAACCAGGAGTGAAATGACCTTCTACAAGCGACACACTAACTTGTAAAACGTGACATTCTGTCAAGACGAAATAAACCTACTAAATCAGGGACACAAATACACCCCTACTCCACGAAACAACATCGACAACACATCCACCAACCTAGCCGTTGAATTAGATAATATCATACAAAACACACCCATGAAAGCCAACGAAAAAGAAAGACTCAGAATAGAATGCATCAACTTCATTATTAACCAGCATAATTTCTGCAATGCTAAACACAATAAAAAGGAGACAACAACAGTAAACTCTATAAAGGCAAAAATAAAAAACAATAACATAATAATTACAAAAGTAGATAAAAAAATGCAGGCATGGTTATCATGGCCAAACAAACTTACATTGACAAAACGCTTAAGTTCCTCCTCGACAATAATATACCACGATTACTAAAAAACCACTTTCATATTTACAATATCAAAGTCAGGCAAGTCATCAACCAATGCTCTGACACAATAAACTGTTTACTTTTGAATATATATAATCCTATAAACCATAAAAAACTCCTTTTAATGAACCCATACATACCTAAACTATACAGTGTCATAAAACTTCACAAACCTAACCACCCCATCAGACCAATCGTTTCATTTTTTAATACACCTGTAAGTAAACTTGCCACACTCATCACAAAACAATTACCACACCTCATCAATTATTAATCCAAATACTCCATAGCCAACCATAACCATAACCAACGGAACTTATTCATAAATAACAAATAAAACAAATAAATTAAATAACATTCAAATCAATGATAAGACTCGTCTGCTATCTTTTGACGTAGTCAACCTTTTTACAAACGTACCCACATCCGAAGCCAAAGACCTAGTTAACAAGAAAATAGACCAAACCAACCTCACCATGGACGACAAAAACAACCTAAAAGCACTAATTAACGTGACACTCGAACAAAACTTCTTCCAATTTGACAAACTGATTTACCACATGACAGAAGGCTTACCCATGGGATCCTCGATCTCTGGCTTCCTATCGAATATTTTCATGGACCATCTAGAGGAAAAAATATTCAATAAAACAAACCTCACCAGTAACATCATCTTCTGGTGCAGATATGTCGACGACATTTTTGTTGTATATAAGGAAGAAAACGATAAACACATAGACACTACATGAATTTATAAATCAGCTTCACTCTAAGATAACCTTCACCATAGAACACGAAAACGAATCATCCCTGAATTTTTTAGACATTACCATAACCAGAAAAGATACAAATTTCGAATTTGATATATTTAGAAAGGACACACAAACCGACGTAATCATCCCACATAAATCATACCATCACACTAAATACAAACAGGCCTCTTTCTGCTCACTACTTCGCAGACTAATGAACATACCCCTAAACAGAGAAAAATATAAAAAAGAACTAGACACCATTTATCAAATTGCTATCAACAACGGCTTTGACCATACTTTCGTTGACAACATTCTAAGTAAAATAAAAAACAATAACAACCATACACAAGAAAATAAAAGAGATAAGAAAGACGTAATATATCGCAGTATCACATATAACAGTTTTAAATACCAAAAATTACAAATCATATTCAACAAATATAATATTAATATTGTCTTCAAAACAAACAAAAACATATACACTCATCTAAACAATAACAATGACAAAATACCAAACGAAGAAAATGAAACTACTTCACCACGAGTCTAAGGGACACAAATTAAAAATTCTGGAAAGTTTGGAGATAGATCGGCTAAAAAGAAATCCTGATCTATAAAGTCTAAACGAACAATGTGATTTAAAATACAGACTACTCTTTAAATATTTGACAGATTGAATTTCCCCCTTTTGTTGATCATTATATTACTTGGGAATTTTCTGGTTTCCTGACTTGCGCTCAACATCAACAGATGGCATCTAATATATAATATGTAACATTTACGCCACACGTTTAAAACGAACTAGTTTCATTTTCTTGCCAACACGCGGCTGACCTGCAACCACCTACCAATTAGATAAAAAAAAAATTTTGGCGATTTTATTTTAAATTAATTGAAAAGTTTTGTTTTCGTCCCATGATCATTATACACTAAATTTTAAAAAAAATTTAAAAGTAAGAGCCACGCTTTGACTTGGATCCTATTAAAAAGATGTGCCAAGCAAATTATTTTCACTGACCACATGTAAGTTCGAAATTCAAACTAAGTATACGTTTATATAAGATCCGTCATTTTTAAATTGCAAAATTTTCTAACTTGTATTATATCATGTCTCTTGAAGGGGTCCGAAGATGCTGTAAAGCGAAACCGATCACCCTTTGAACAATAAAAAAAGTCAACAGGAAGGTACCTATTTTTCATTTCTCAATAGCACAAACTGACTTAAAACAAACCAACAAAAACCAACTCTGTAACATCGGATACTAAGTTGATCCCAGCATTGCCAATTATTTCATTTTATTATGATGAAGACGATTTCGATGCGCCTCTGGTACGTCACCCAGCTTTTTCAATCAGTACGGAGGCAGTGCGCGGTCCGGATTTCTTTGAATCCATAAAATCAAGCGGTCGAATTCTTGCATTTTAATTAAGGACTTCTGAGAGATCACCTAAGATCACGGCGGCGTCGGCCGCAAAAAGCGGAGGCGGTCCCTCAGAAGCATCGAAAATCGGCGGCGGGAGGATCAAGCGGGCTCGTCCTTTTTCTTCGCCTCCGAATGCCTCGCTTTTTCTCCCTCTGCACAACCGCATACTCGGCCTTTTCTCGGCCTGCTCGCTCGATAAAGCGGTGATTTCGAAACGGACCAAATGTCCAATCTTTAAATGACAGTATTGTTTCGGGCCCAGACGGACGAGGTCCTGGTATAACTAGGATGTTTTTCTACTCGGGTACCACCGAACTGCCGGAATACTAAGTGTTGTTTTAATCAGTTGGTTAATTAATTAGGATGGGCAGAAATGCTGCGGCTGAACAAGGGGATGAAAAAATGCGAGGTAACCGAAAGAGAGGAATAGCTGGGGAATTCTTCAGGGGGAATTAGGATGCTTCAAGCAGAAGAAAAAGTTACTAGATGCGGCTTCAAATTGGGTTGTATATTTTCAAGATAAGTGCAATACTTCTTAGCTGTTATAAGTGCGGGTAAATGGAAGAAACAATTGGTGATATTTTAGTGAATACCCAAGTAACATTTTGGACTTAATAAATGACCAATATATTATCTTTACAATGTAACTTCTATAAGAGTGAGAAGTTATATAAAGTTTGCCAAATTATTTCGAAAGTTGCAAATCTGTCTTTCGATAGATATTAACTATGCCCTTATGAATAAAAATTGTTATATACAAGTAACAGCGGGGCACATATCAAATTCAAAATGGTTTTATATTATGTGATCAGATATAAGTACTTTTTCTTCCGAGCGGATGTAATACGCACTTTACATATCTATTTTTTATCTAAAACTAATCTGTACCTAATAACGAACATTACTCCATAGGTACCTATCAGTTATTATTTTCCTCTTGATAGTGGCGCCAATTGCCATACAAAGTACATAAACGGCAAAATTAGTAATCTACTTTATTCCCTTGAAAGTTTTGACACTTTATTCCCGCTCGACTGTGCTGACAATTTCTTTAGAAAACTGCATAAGGTGGTCATCTTAAGAATTAACGTCAGTCACATTCATACAATGCTACATACATTCATACAATAAGGATAAACATACATAACCTCAACTATCAAACATGACAATTATTTTATTTTTTTACAAAATAATTATTAACGCTCGGGAGAAAAGTTGTGAATACACACTCGGGAGTAAGGCACGTATTACTATCTAGAATTTTTAATGTCCTCGAATAGATACACTCGTCTCGGGCATTAACCAAAATTCTGGGAAGCAATACGTTGTCTAACTCCCTTGATTATAAATATTATAATATATATAATTTCAAGAAACGCAAAGAATAAAAGAGCACATTACAAATGAAGAGGCGAGGAATTTGAGTAACTACAAAGCAGTTCCACCAAAGTTGTATGGACTTGTAAAAATACATAAATTAGGAAATCCTTTAAGGCCCATTGTTTCAAGTATGGGTACCCCAACACAAGAGTTGTCAAGATTTTTTGCCAATATATTATCAAAAGCGTTTAAGGAGCACAATATGTATAGAGTCAAGGATACTTTTGAATTTGCACAAAAGGTAAACAAACGGAAAAGTATTACAGGAAAATCAAATCTTAGTTTCGTACGACGCTGTGTCACTTTTTACCAATATATCGAAACAGTTGGTATTGGATATAATTGATCAAAAATGGGAATTAATAAGTCCACAAACTACTATTCCAAAAGAGTTATTTACGGAGATCCTAGAGTTTTTTTTTTGATTCAAGTTATTTTATATATGATAACAATTTTTATCGCCAGAGTACCTTTGGTACTCCCATGGGAAACTGTCTGTCACTCATATTGGCAGATATAGTCATTAATGTCATTCTCAGGTTCGCTCTAGAGAGATTGGATTGTGGCGTGAATATGTTGTATCAATTTGTAGACGACGTGGTCTGTGTTCTACATAGAGAAAAAGTACATGAAATTTTGCAAATTTTGAATTCTTTTAATGATAGAATTAATTTCACAATGGAGGAAGAACACGATGGATGGGTCCCATTTCTAGATTCTAAGATACATAAGGGACAAGACAATGTTGTTAAACTGGAATGGTACGTAAAGCCCACAAGTTCTGGAAGGTGCCTCAATTATGCTTCCTATCATCCGATGAGACAGAAACTTAATGTTATAACTGCACTTAAAAGGAAAGTTGTGAATATCACCCATTCAACATATAAGACTTCGTCATTGAAAAAATTAGAGGAGATACTTAAAAACCATGGATATCCTACCAAATTGATAAGAAAGTTGATGGAGACAACATAAGAAATTTGGAGATCTATAATAATGAAAGAGAGGACGAAAATAAAGAGTTGCGAGAACATCAAGCAGATAGCGAAGAAGAAAGAAAAGTATATAGGAAGTTACAATATACAGAGGAAATGACACCAAGAGTCAGAAAGATAGCACAGAAGAACAATATAATTATTGGGAATTATAGCAAAAAAACGATCAACGCTTTGTTTTTCAGATCACTAAAGGACAAAGACCAGCTGGTAGAAAGAAGTGATGTGGTCTATGGATTGAGGTGTGAATGCAATATGAATTACATTGGTACGGCATCACAAATGTTGAAGAGTAGGTTAACCCAGCATAGAAGTGATGTGAGAAATAAGCCGAATGGTTGTGCGCTTGCGCAACATGTAAGTGATACGAATCATGAAATTCAATATAATGAAGTGGAGATATTAGCATTGGAACCAAATCGAAACAAAAGATTAATTTTGGAAATGTTTTTTATACAAATGGACGACAACTCGATGAATTATAAGAGAGATAAAAATAAAATCAGCTCAATTTATACATATCTAATTAAACTTCATAAAAGAAGTTTGGCACGATAACATATTTAGGCGGACGAACATATGTGGCTTCGGCACAGGTGTGTTGCTGTGCGCGCTGTTATTTGCATTTGTGAGGTGGTGGCTAGAAGTTAACATTTGCACAAATTTTGTAAGTTTTGTTATTTTCATTTTAAGAATACTGTAATCATTATTGTAATGTTAATTTGTAGATACCTCTGATGAAGTTGCCATCAAGCAACGATAAAAAAAATTAGTGTGAAATTATTTAAAAAAATCTAGTCTAATTTCCTGGTTTCCTAAAATAAGATATATTAACAAAAGTTAAAAATAGACCGTAACACATATTATATATATATAATATGTGTTAAGGTCTATTTTTAACTTTTGTTAATATATCTTATTTTAGGAAACCATATATAATATGTGTTAAGGTCTATTTTTAACTTTTGTTAATATATCTTATTTTAGGAAACCAGGAAATTAGACTAGATTTATAATATCTATATATATATATATATTATATCCTGCTCTTATTTTTACTGTATAAGGGTTGAAAACACAGTTATAAAACTTTTAGTTTATTAAATTATCTAGAAACCCCTTATCAAACGTTTTGTACTACTTTAATATAGTAACCTGCGCCTATTTTGAGTGTATAACGGTTGTGTAAGGGTCGAACAAACGTCTTCAAAACATTTTCATAAAACTTCTGGTTTATTAAATTGTCGAGAAAACGTTTTCTCAGTAATTATTGTATAACTATTTGTGCTACCTTTATGTGTTATCCTGTATGTTAGAGCACACCTTGACCCGAGCAATTCTCATGCAAGTCTTGTGCCTCGCAGAGCAGGCTGATAGGGACTTAGGAACAAGCAGAAGCCATTGAAAACACGGGAAAAGCGTGAAGAATTTTAAGCGGGAATCAGGCAAAAGCGAGGCGTAAGGCCGTCAAGAGCATTATACAGGTGTACTCAGACGGGTCGCAGGTCACTAGATTCGCATCTTCGAAACGTGCCTGGCTCGGAAACGCGCTCTCTGGGCCTGTTGCGGGCATTTATTTATAAGAGGCGGCCGTGGAATTACAAGTCTAATGCACCAGGATGCAATTCATCTAGGAGGCTTGGAGCGCGCGGCCGCTAAACGCAAGGCCTACTTTGGCGAGGCAATTTGTTAGGTCGGAGCACGCGTTTCTTGTAGGGCATTTTTGCGGCTCGGAGAGAACATGGTACCTAACATGGGGAAAGTCGAGTGAACAGATAAATCGTTTATCACCTATATTGTTCGGTCTGGTACTCGTAGCAAGGCTTGGGCTTGGACGGGATAAGTTAGGAGACTCTAAGAGGCTATCATTGCGTAAGCTGTTGCTCGCCGTCCAATTTGTCATCAATTCTAAGGTTCTGTTAGGCGAGACGACGAAACCACAACTCCTTGCGCTTCCTTGTTGTACCTGCTGGTCGCAAAGACTTCGATTGCTGAAAAAAGGATTTAGAAAGGTTGTATGGGTAATTATCTACATAAAAAACTACATAAAGATTTTGGTATTAAAACCAATAGTATGATTCCAAACACCAACCTCTCAAACACATGCTGTTTTACCTTTCCAAAAACAACTTTCAACCTCAGTTCCTTTTATACACAGATTTGGAAAGGGTACCGTTTTAAACCATATTAGGTTCACGCTTGCTAATAAAATAATAAAAAGAATTATAAATTTCAGATCTCAAATTGAATATTAACGAAGATAGAGGATACTAAGAACACATTCAAACTCGTGCTCACACTCAAACAAAATTTTACTACATTACAATATTTTTAATAAAGTAACATTTTAATGAAAGTTGTAAATAAATCGATTATATTAAACTTAAAAACATCTATTTTATCAGAAATAAGAGTAAAACATTTTACCATACTTTTGTAAAATTACATTACTCAATATAGTTTAATTAAACGTAAAATAACATTTTTAATGTAAATTCACGTTTTATGTTTTAAGTTTCAAGCAATAGAATGCTCTTAAACAATCTGTGAAGTAAACCACGACGAAAATAGTTTCATCATCGGTCTAAAACCACCATTGGAATACCGCTAGAGAAGCAAAAACAGCGAGATGGTGCATTATACGAAATTAATTGAAATATCGTCAAGCTTTTTCAGGGCAAAAAGGCGGTCTGACGACTTGATCTACGCTGACGTAATAAATAAAGTGGAATTACGAGGCTCGTTTTTCAGGCGATTCCCTGAAACCGATCTGGTCTCTCATGAAACCAACCGTTCATTATATTTATTAAGCGCGATCCTCGGCGGCGCATGAGAAGTTTCTCACTTGCTCGCACATAATGGACGGCGAAATGACAAGTTTGAATGGCCTTTAATACGTTTATAATGCAGCGCTGCGAGCTGGGAGCCGCGAGAAAAATCGGAGGAAACGTAACTTGTTAACTGTGTTCGCGACCAAGGCGGCTATTATTCCAATTTGTTTAAACACGAAACAGGAGCTAGGTTACGTGTAATTGCGGTTCTGTGCGCTACAATTTAATTTGCTCGAAGAACTATGAAACGAGCTTTTGTTGAGGTTGAAAAACCGGGATGGGTGCCACTGTGATTGTCGTTCTCGTTTTGCGTTTTTCAATTAGCCATATGGGAGATTACTATGGGCCCAAGGTCTCGTTAACTCTAGCTTAGCATTTTAATCCAGTGTTGGTCCAAGTCTGAGTGAACAACAGGATGATAACTAAAAGCCTATGCTGCTGGCAAGCATTAAACTCTTATTATAATCACATAAAATATATGATGTTATAAACAATATTTTTTTATCATTACCTACCTACATTTATTGAAATGTCTTTAATCCCGTGTAAAATTATCAAAATAGCGCACTCAAACAAGATATTAAAACCATATGATTCATGCACAAATAAAATTACTTTTATAAAATTAATCCGCTAATGCCCAGTAAAGTTTAATTCAAAAGTGAGCGGAGACTCGAGCGAGGGATCAAGCGGCTAACCCCAGGCAGTCGGTAAAAGCCGGTTAAAAATTATCATAAATATTTAGGAAAAGAACATGAATAACTTAAGACAAGCGCAAAATCAGTACTTTCAGCAGACAAAACATCTGCAGGTTGCGCAAGTCTAGTTTTTCAGCCCGAACATGTGCAACCAATTACTTCCAGCGAGTTATTCCTCGTCGAAATAAGTGGATTGCGTAACTGGCGACAAAAAAGCAAACATTTCTGATAACATTGCAGCTCACTTTCATTTAGCATAAGAAGTATTCCGAATTCCGATCAAATAACACATTATTAGCCTCCCGTGTAACGTAGAAAACTGTGTGGCCATAAGTAATGAAGTATTTATACAATTATTATTACTAAACAACGCGCGTTAGGAAATTCGCCCCCGGGCTCCTCGGGCTATTCGGTTTCCTTCGGAGTCCGGTAAATCAAAGAAACCAAAAAGCAATAAAGCGAAATCAAAGCGAAGGTAAATAAACTGGACAAAAAAAGTCTTCAACCACAGACGATTGAAAGCAAACGGTTTTCACTCTGTGTGCCGATGTCTCCGATTGCAGTTAATCTAACTGCAGGAATTTAAATGGTCTATTTTTACATCCTGTGCTATCAATTAAGAAGACTCTAGCTGACCGCCCGAAGACCGCTTCCTTCTCTTTCCCTCTCGCTGATTGCAACGGCGGAAGACGGCGAGGAACAACCGCTGCCGTGCCGCCAGAATCGAACGGTTCTGAACTAGATCATAGATTTTGCATTGCTTGGACAGCGAACACTGGTTTCTCCTTTCTTACCTTGGAGAAATGCGTAGTAAGTGGTTCTATATTATATATATTTATAGGCGAGATGGACTCGCTATCTTGTTACCTAGACTTGGGCTTTTGCTGCGTAGGAAAGTGGATCAAGTCTTTGCACACGCACCATCTCGTTTACAAGGATTCTCGGTGATTTATTTCATTTCCTCGTTATTCAAATTGGATCGGCTGATGCGCGCGCTCTAGCCGAGGAAATTTTGCAATAACTTATCCTGAATTTATTCATCAACATAAATTAACTGTCCTAGATAAGAAGTGGTAGTAGCTTTGCGCAAAGATTGGCTATTAGAGCCAGACACTTACCATCTACCAAGAAGTCCGACTTATCAAATTGAATCGCTGAAAACTGCCCGGAGATTACAAAATTGTTCACGCAAAAACCTCTTGCCGTAAGAAGCGTGAAACAGCTTTTAGCGTCGAGATAGACAACCGAACAAAAACGCTATTAACACATTTGTAAGAGAGCGGCGGCAACAAACGTCTCTAAATATTTGCAACACTTTCAAAACACCGAGTGACTGCGTCAAAGTACCAATATTCCCCTGAATGCGTTCCTTTGTGCTTCCGCACAATGGACTCGCATTTAGAAACTTTTAGCAAAAACATCTCCGTGGACAAATTGATTAGAACCCGAAGGATTTACGCGTTGCTTCGGCGAAATTTACACTTCTCGTCGCTCCGTTAAACCGACTATTTTACGCCGAGAAACGGGAATTGCCGAATTTTTTTGGCGCCGACTTCCAATCACTCACTTAATGAACCTCCGAGATGACTTAACCGGACGACACTGCACAATAATTGGAAAAGAAGCATTAGTTACGTAAAACCGATATATCATTCCGCTTTAATAACTGCAATATCGATATTGACAGCATCCTGTCCTATATTCCTGCTGCCGTTTGCATATTTTATTATTATATGAACTAATAGAAGACGCTGTAATGAAACCTACAAAGTAGGTACATTCAAAGTTATCTAAATGTGCATTATGGTCGTTCGCTACTCGTTTTACCTATAGGTAACCTGTTAATTATAATTAACAGGTTCTCAGAACAATGTCTGAATTTGTTTGTTGTAGGTTTGTTGTTGAAGAAATCAATGTTTTGAACAATATTTTGTAGATAAGAATGATCCACATTATTAAAGATATCGATAATAACGAGGAAGAGTTCAGGAAGTAGTGGATAAAAGTCATAAATAATATATGTATTGTGACGATTTGAGGGGATACCTCGTTGATGCGCTCGTAAGCGACACTTATTTAAACATTCCGAAAGCGGAAATGGCGAGAGATTCAAATCAACCCGAAACTTTATTTGGCCAAAATTACCTGTGATCGTCTAGTATTTGGTAGGAACCCTTTCTCGTTGTTTTCGTAGTATCCCAGAATTAGTAGGCAAAGTCACGTCAAAGAAAATTAACGCCATTAAGGTGAGAACTGTTATTGAGAGTAAACAAAGCGAAAATTAAATGAAGAATGAATGCAATTGGAATGTCAAGTTGTTCGTGCGTCTGTGTGTGTGTGATTTGTGTGATGTTAACTGTTTGCATTTAACTTAGTTATTTGAATTATTCAATGATTTTAATACTTGGAAAGTTCTGTTACTAAGAAAGTCCTCTTCCAATCTTTAACTTTGAAACTTTATGATAAAATGAAACACGGCAAGAACGCGAATGTTGCGACTCAGCGTACCACAAGCTGGGGTAAGCGCAGGGACCCTCAGTGGTAAAATATCTACAAGTCCGAACTTTAAAAGCTCAAGATTGAGAGTTGATCTCCAGCAAAGCCTTCAACAATCATGGTCACCGTCATCATGGGAATCCATACGGCCTAAACGCAAACGGCGAGTAAGCTAGGTGGCAACATTTAATTGGTTCGGCACGAACGCGGGTCTCAAGCAACGCAACCCGCAACATCCCGAGGTCAAGCGTTAAGGTAAACAAGTGGTTAACAGGAATCTAGGACCGATTATATCCACGTTGTGGCAATCCCCCAGTTATAATCCGCTTTCCCCCTGAGGGAGCTCCACGGGTTAAGGAGGACTCGGTTAAATCTCACCCTGGCAACACGAACTCTAGGATAGACGGTATTAAAGGCACTTGCCCTGGATCGCTCGGAAACCCTTTCCCGCTGAACCGGGCTCCGGGGATGCGGCGACGCAAGCCAAGCGCCCGCAACTATAATAAAAGGTAAAATGGCAACGCTTAATCCCGAAATGCAACAGCACACGCTACAATAAAACCCACGTCGGTACCTTACCAAAAATATAATACGAAATGAGCTGAAAGGGAATCAATTGAATTAAGAACACAATTAAAAGAATAAAATGTAAGAGAACTTCCATCAGAACAAAACATTTGATTGTGCATTGATTTACCCGGAATTTGATTTAATTGGATGACCTTGGGGAGTAAGGACGAATTATTCATTATTTTACTGCACTGCAGTAAACCTCGTAATTATTGTGAGAATGCGATACCTTTTGACTGTTATGAAATTGTGTTACCTTTATAATCGTTATGTAATTATTCATTGAATTGATTGGGCCCAAACTTTGTTATTGCAAAATATTATTGATTAAATTGACTTATTATGTTTATTGGTCGACCGTAATTCATTTGTGTCTGTGTGTGGGAGAGAGAAAGAGAGACGGAATTACTCTCCCCCTATTGCCACCTACCGGCGTTCCTCGAAACCAACCAAACAAATTAACGCACCACTCGCGAAGATAACGAGTGGACCAAATATTGCGCCACTAACGAAGACCAAACTAGCGACACCTATTCTCTAACTACGGAATTGAATAAAACTAAAGAAAGAAGAAAACAAATATTCTTAGCCTGTAGTGAGCCCCACACCTGTAGACGGCAGCCAACGAATCCAACAGCTCCCAGAAGAATGGCGTTGAAGATATTCCCAAAGGCACTGAACAATTGATCACAACGAACTCCACCCCACGAAACCTTTCACTCTGAACCGCCCCCAACACTCTGATATTGTCACCTGGACTACCCCCAGTGACTGATCGACCGCCTCCTACCGGAGATCTCGACTCAATGAATCTTGAAACCGACTTCCAGTGATTGCTCGCCCGATCGACTCGCCCGCTCGCTCCTCTCTTCATGACTCCTTGTCCACTGCCCGGCTCAACTCTGACTACCCAACTTTCCAGTCAGAAGACTGCTCCCGATCCACCCTCTGACTGACCCACCCTCTACCTCTTAATGACTAACTGGTTTTTCTTGGTCAATCAGAACTGTTCCAGCTCCACGCGGCTTATCCCCTCGGAAAAACAACCAACCACCGTTTAGTACCTGTCCCTGGGCGACCAATGGGGCAGCTTTTGTTCCTTACTCGACCACACCCTCTCACGTTGGGACTTTCACCTTTTTTTACCATCGCAGGTTGGTGCCCCTGCAGCTCTTGACAACCTTGCTGAGATTTGGACTGCGGTCTGGCGACCATATGTTTCCCATTAGAGCGACCTTGGTCAAACCACTTTACTATTTGGCGCGTTGTCGAGATGTTTTTGGTGAATAGAACCTTTGTCGGCACAATGCTTTGTATCTGACCGGGCGCTCGCCTATTGTTTAGGCCCTTTTGACACGGGGAAACATTTCCAGATTTTGATTACACATCTGCCGCTGGGAAATCTCCGTTTTGATAAGACCCTAATTTGCGTGAATTGCGTAACCCATCTTCATACCTTCACAGTATGCAATATTTACAATAAGACAGATGATTCAAGAAATAATTCTTAACCAACAAAAATTGTTGACTTTTTTTAACAAACTCTAATAATATCTATTTTTAAAAATTATTTTACATACTTTGTGTATGCACACTATAACTCCATTTATCCGAACTCCAGTTATTCGAATCGCCAGTTATAGGAATCAATGTCTTAAAGGATTCAATTAACGTTTATAACAAACAAAGTTAAAAGTTTGAAAACCTGCCCAACAGCTAGGGCTTTAAAGACAGTTAAATAATTGATGGCTTACCAAATATCTATGGCTTTAAAGATAATTAAAGGATTATGTGTCTAAGGCTTTAAAGACAGTTAAAGGAGTGAAGACGTACCAAAGATATAGGGTTTTAAAACTGTTAAAGGATTGAAGACTTACCAAAGATCTAGGACTTTAGCCTCTTAACATTTTGCACAATCGCGAATATATTGAATTATTGATTCGTTTATCCGAATTTCTGATTATCCGGATCAAGTCTGACAAACATCAATTCGGATAAATTGAGTTCTAATGTATTAATATAATATTACAAAAAAAAATAAGTTTTTTAAAACGTTATTACTTATTTATATTTTTTTCATAATAGTCCGCAATGATCGTTATCCCGCGATAATCGTTTTTTTTAATCGGTCCCTGCGAAAACGATAAATCGAGGTTTCACTGTAAAGGGGTTGTGTAAGGGTAGAATAAAGGTTTCTAGACATTTTTATAAAACTTCTAATTTATTAAAGTGTCGAGAAAAAGGTTTCTCAGCAATTATATATAAGTATCTAGTTAGGTATACCTAACTATTTGTGTTACATGTGTAATTAACTAGAATTGTAAGAACTACATTCCAAGTAAATCCATTGCATAATATAGTACATACATTTTAATTTGAAAAGAGTATGTAACCTTTCCAAAAGGAGAAAAATCTATCTGTAGGGCCACAGGTTATCCATGCGTGCTCTGGAATAAGAGCAAGGCATGCTAGCCCAGGATTCTTTGAATGTAAAGTGGTACCAAAGCTCACGTTCCAACTTCCACATATGACCGGCTCAATTGTTGCGGCACAAAGGCCGCTCTCATGCTGCCAATCCGCAAAAGACGCAACAATTACAACTAACAATACAATCCAAGAACAAGCGAGTCGTGCGCGCGGCTTTTTTGAGGCCTCCACCTTTATCACAAACCGATTGTTTCGCGGATCTTAATGGCTGATGCGCGATTGTAATACTAATTTTTCAAACACGCTCCTACCATATTCGGCCAACTGGCCCTCCGGTGAGACATTCCGACTTTCGGAAATTTCGTCGGTGTACTTCTTTTTCAATAACGAAAGCCGCGAGGTTACCGCAATTCGTGCGCTTCCACCAACGTACTATACTTAAAAATCTAGACTCATATCTGTATTAAATGTTGTAGGTAATATCCTGCCGTAAAATCATTAATAACTACTAACTACAAATTGATAGGAAAACCTTACATATCGAAACTTTAGTCAAAATATAGGCACCTGTTTTTCTAATGTATACAATTATTGTAAGTAGGTTCATTATTTTCTTGTATCCACCTAATAAAATGAAACAGTTTTATCTATAAGTGATGTTCTAATAACTAACTATTCGATGGTTGTGACCAGAGGCGCTTCTTGACTAAAATGGTTGATGGATCGACGAACCGCGCTATACCGTTGGTAATCCATTACGTTCTTCTTAATGACTCTTTATTTGGTGCTAATTGCGGCTAACAGCATGTCTTTTCTAATTAATTTTGCTATTAAATCCGGAGTGGTCTCCAGCCGACAGCGATCGTCCTTTTAGAGAGAATCCTGCAGAGAGCTGATAAAAGCGTGTGATTTCAGGCATTCTGCTTTTTTGCCCATGTGAGAGAAATTTCTTCGTGTGCGACATTTGTTCGGACAAGTGCATTCAAAGGCTCCAAATTGAAGTCGACAAAAATGGCTTCGCGGCCAATTAGACTCTTGGTGCGTCGCCTCCAATTATCGCTAGTCCTCGACGGCGCGGTTACAAAGCCATTTATCTTGTAGAAGGCGTAAACCATCACTCCATCATCAGAAAAATCATTAAGACGCTTCTTGAAGACAGGATGTTACATACGGAATGAGGTAATTAGTATCTGAAGCAAGAGGTTCTCGTTAAAAGAAACATTAATATATGAAATCTCGTATTGATTTTGCTGAAATTACCGGGAGATGAGGACCAAGGAGTACCGTTAGGTTCCTGATGCCTTTTCGAGTAAGAAGTGCATCGGGTACGTCACACACCTATAATGGTAGCCAGCCAAGTAATCTGTAAACCGTAAATTAACCAATTAAATGAACATCCTCCGTGTGTTGTATATGTTTTAATTATGGTAATTCAGAATGAGGTGTTTAGATTACATTTATGTTAATCAGCTTGTTTGGTGTGTACATAACCTGGTAAATGTGTGAGAATGTTATTCCTTATACTGTTGATATACGTCGATTTGAAAAACGTATAGAATTTTCCTATTTTATTCGCAGTAAATCTCAAGATGGCGGTTAGTTATGGAGAGCGTTCGACTAACTAGATTTCTCACACTCAATTTACAACCCAGAGCTATCTGCGATGATCTGATGGGCAGGCAATTAAATTGGACGAATTTCTTCACGGCTCGATTAAAACAATAGATAAGCAAATCTGGTTTTTTAACGCCGTCGATATGGCATCTCAATTATGTTGTGTCATCCAAAGCAACACATCATCATCATCCTTGCTCCTCTGGCCCATGCGGGCACGTACAGCCTTGCGTAACGAGGCAACGGTGTGAAATAGGCACATAATTGTCGGTGTTTATATTATGGAATAAAATTGGTTCGCCCGGGGTGACCATAAATCAAAAAACAATTTCGCGGAGGCCATCTGATTAAGACTTCAGCACGCTTGGTGTTATCGGTGCAGCGATGACGGCTCGCTCCCTCTAATCAATAAGAAGGATATTCCTAATTATCTCGGCAATAATACGGTACCTAATAATAAGATTGTACCTCTGAAGTTATTATGTGTTTATGTCACAACACAATGTTCCTAGGGTAGACGTTTTGTATTAATAAAAGTTTACAGCGTACCACGCAGTACCAGTAAAATATTAGATAGCCTTTTGATTTAGGATTTTATGGACGTATATTTTTCGTCCTTTATTTCCTTATTTATAGTTATGGCTTTTTAATTTTACCAAAATTTATACCCGCCGCTTATAGGAACCCATTTTCATGCGATTACTAAAGTGCAAGGTTACCATTATGTAATTAATAGTAATATCAAATTTCACTTTCGAGCCATTAACATTTTATTGGTTTCCTTTATTGTTTCGTCCAAATCTGTATTCAGACAATTCGTGGCGGACACCCACTAATGTTTGCGCAAGAGATTATCGTCTCGTCCTGCGATGAATCAATCTTAAGAGTTTGTGTTTCTATTTTGCTATTTACAACTAGTAAAAGTTGTAAAAAAATATGTAACGTTCCAACAATAATTTTTTCACATTTTTATCATTCTATCTATACATTTCAACATTATTTACTGGATCATGTTTGGTTAGTGACCTATGAGCAAATTTTAATTGATGTCGTATGACTAAATTGATGATAAAAAATTGGAAACCTCTTGTCACTAACTATTTGATGAATTTACTACATTTTTTTCTCTCAGTGTACTTTATGTATTGTTTTTGTTTAAGTTTGTTTTTTACTTGTTTCAGATCAACCCTTCAGAACACATGAACTTAGTAGACACGGGCCACCCCTGGCTCCGCTACTTACCACCGTTGCCCCTAGCAGCTCCCCCGATAACAATGAGAGAGAAGGACTCATCCCCCAGAAAGATGCTGGTGGCCACCAGCGGTCACAGTTCCCCCAAGCAAGCGGCAGTCTATCCTCTTTCAGTGCGAGTTCCACAAGAAGATCCTGACGATGTTCCTTACGACCTGAGTCGAAACACGCGGTCTCCAGGGCCCCACATGAGCCCCGCCGGAAGGCCACCCTTAGGACCTCAGGAAACCGAAGATCAACCTCTCGACCTAAGGGTGGAGCACAAGAAGTTGAGCCTGATGATCATGCGGCGCCACATAGAGGACGAGAATAGGAACCTAATCTCCCCCGCGGGGAGCGTCGGGAGCGAGAAGGAGTCTCCGGAGGTAGTCAACAGCGAAGACAACAATTGCAGAAACGCTAGTCCAAACCGTTTAGTTAATAATTTAAGCCCGCTTCCAAACAATAACAACAACACTAGCACCACCAATAATAACCTGAAGGGGTTCTCGCCCCAAATCCCGGGATATCCCATGCTTTTCCCCCATCAGCCCATTCACCCCATGATGCTGGACGTCATGTACAGGGTGCAAAATGGGGAGAAGATTCCTAGGTTACCGCTCCCTTACCCGAACAACAGCCCCCCCGGATACCCCCAGAGGTACCCCTTCTTGAGCCCCAACATGCTCAGCCCTCCTGTGAATCCAGCAGTTCCTTTTGATATGTTAAGGAGTCCTCCGGTTACGCCCCAGACACCAAAGACCTTCACGGATCCCACTACAGGTAAGAGCTTCTTTTCTGTCTCTTTTGAGTTATATTATAACTTTCTTCTTTCCATTGGATTCTATTTAATCTACTTTCTGTCTCTTACGTCTGTCACTTTATTTTTTCCATATCCATTTGATTCATTTAAAGATATAATATTTGATGAATTATGACTCTTTAGGTTTTTATTCACGTATCAACCATTTTCTCAATTAAAGATATTTTTAGTTTTAAGGTTTTACTTTAACTTGACCAAAACGTCTTGTTCCCATTTTAATCTTCTTTTTTATTTCGGTTTCTTGATTTTTTTTATTACGAATGATGTCAAATTTATACTGCGATATACACGTAAGCTTATTAAAAATATTTAAAAAACTACCATTTCCGGTTGTGGGGTAAACCATACTTCATACACGAGAAAATTAAAATCAAATAACTTTGGCAACTAACATGTTAAAACAGTAGTAAATATTCTACCAGCAATCTCTTCACTTGAAAGCGAAATTTTCCCTCTTTTTCCTTGTTTTCTTACATATAACGAAATGTTGCAATTATTTTGGGACAAAAATTAAAGTGAAATGTTGCAACTATTTCGGGACAGAGGTAGTAGATACCTGAGATCGCAATAATAGGTTTTATATCTAAAATGTAGATAGGTACCTTTAATATTTATCAAATTATTTGCAAATCTCTTTGTCGTACTCTCTTTAGATTACATTTTTGGTTTTTGAAAAAGAAATCTTTATTTTTGTTTGGGTGATATGTAAATTGTTCTTAATTACGTCTCAGAACATCTCCGTACAAGCCTAAGATGTCGAAAACGTTTGGTATTTATTAACTTTACTTCTAATGCTATTTGTTTTAGCATGATTTCTTCTGTTTGGTTTTGTATTTAACTGCATTTTACTTCTAATTAGGTTGTGGTAATGTGAGGCCGCAAATGAGTTGAGCATACTAACATCTTTTACTATTCGTATTTCAGAATAAAAGCGTAGGTATTACACATTTTAAGCATTTCATTATCCTGATTTTGACATTTAGAGTTCTTTCTCTTAATTCCGTAGTAAGAATTGGATTAAACAATATGTTTTGTATTTTTATTCCTAGTTCAATTGTATTTCTAAGCATGCTAGGTTCCTTCAAAATCTTACTCTTGTAATTAGGTGCAAAGGAGGTATTATCTGATTGATCTGTTTAACGAGTCTCTCGCTTAACAAATAAACAACGTGTCTCGCTTAGTTGACGTCGTTTTGATACAAACAAATAACGCGTCTCGCTTATTTGACGTCGTTTTGATACAAATAAACAACCCGTATCGCTTAGTTGACGTCTCTTTGATACAAATAAACAACGTGTCTCGCTTAGTTGACGTCCTTTTGATACAAATAAACATCGCGTCTCGCTTAGTTGACGTCGTTTTGATATAAATAAACAACCCGTCTCGCTTAGTTGACGTCTCTTTGATACAAATAAACAACGCGTCTGGCTTAGTTGACGTCGTTTTGATACAAATAAACAACGCGTCTCGGTTAGTTGACGTCGTTTTGATACAAATAAACAACACGTCTCGCTTAGTTGACGTCATTTTGAGAGAAATAAACAACGCGTCTCGCTTAGTTGACGTCGTTTTGATATAAATAAACAACGCGCCTCGCTTAGTTGACGTCGCTTTGATACAAATAAACAACGCGCCTCGCTTAGTTTACGTCGTTTTGATACAAATAAACAACGCGTCTCGCTTAGTTGACGTCGTTTTGATAACAAATACACAACGCGTCTCGCTTAGTTGACGTCCTTTTGATACAAATAAACATCGCGTCTCGCTTAGTTGACGTCGTTTTAATACAAATAAACAACGTGTCTCTCTTAGTGAACGTCCTTTTGATACAAATAAACAACGCGCCTCGCTTAGTTGACATCGTTTTGATACAAATAAACAACGCGTCTCGCTTAGTTGACGTCGTTTTTATACAAATAAACAATGCGTGTCGCTTAGTTGACGTCGTTTTGATACAAATAAACAACGCGCCTCGCTTTGTTGACGTCGTTTTGATATAAATAAACAAGCCCGTCTCGTTTAGTTGAAGTCCTTTTGACACAAATAAACAACGCATCTCGCTTAGTTGACGTCCTTTTGATACAAATAAACAACGCGTCTCACTTAATTGACGTCGTTTTAATACAAATAAACAACACGCCTCGCTTAGTTGACGTCCTTTTGACACACATAAACAACGAGTCTCGCTTAGTTGACATCGTTTTGACACAAATAAACAACTCGTCTCGCTTAGTTGACGTCCTTTTGATACAAATAAACAACGCGTCTTGCTTAGTTGACGTCATTTTGAGAGAAATAAACGACGCGCCTCGCTTAGTTGACGTCGTTTTGATACAAATAAACAACGCGCCTCAGTTAGTTGACGTCGTTTTGATACAAATAAACAACGCGTCTCGCTTAGTTGACGTCGTTTTGATACAAATAAACAACGTGTCTCGCTTAGTTGACGTCCTTTTGATACAAATAAACATCGCGTCTCGCTTAGTTGACGTCGTTTTGATATAAATAAACAACCCGTCTCGCTTAGTTGACGTCTCTTTGATACAAATAAACAACGCGTCTCACTTAGTTGACGTCGTTTTGATACAAATAAACAACGCGTCTCGGTTAGTTGACGTCGTTTTGATACAAATAAACAACGCGTCTCGCTTAGTTGACGTCGTTTTGATACAAATAAACAACCCGTCTCGCTTAGTTGACATCATTTTGATACAAATAAACGCGACTCGCTTAGTTGACGTCGTATTGATACAAATAAACAACGCGTCTCGCTAAGTTGACGTCGTTTTGATACAAATAAACAACGCGCCTCGCCTTGTTGACGTCGTTTTGATATAAATAAACAACGCGTCTCGCTTAGTTGACGTCCTTTTGATACAAATAAACAACGCGTCTCGCTTAGTTGACGTCCTTTTGATACAAATAAACAACGCGTCTCACTTAATTGACGTCGTTTTGATACAAATAAACAACGCGTCTCGCTTAGTTGACGTCGTTTTGATACAAATAAACAACGCGTCTCGCTTAGTTGACGTCATTTTGAGAGAAATAAACAAAGCGTCTCGCTTAGTTGACGTCATTTTGAGAGAAATAAACAACGCGTCTCGCTTAGTTGACGTCGTTTTGAAACAAATAAACAACGCGTCTCGCTTAGTTGACGTCGTTTTGATACAAATAAATAACGCGTCTCGCTTAGTTGACGTCGTTTCTATACAAATAAACAACGCGCCTCGCTTAGTTGACGTCGTTTTGAAACAAATAAACAACGCGTCTCGCTTAGTTGACGTCGTTTTGATACAAATAAATAACGCGTCTCGCTTAGTTGACGACGT
>JAWQRP010000142.1:0-38978 GCA_033557875.1 Quadriops clusia | reverse complement strand
TTAATCGCTGAAACTGAAGAATATTTTAAGGCTAAAGACAAATCGTACTTTAAAAATGGTATAGAAAAATTGTATGACCGCTATAATCGTTGTATTACTCTCGAAGGAAACTATGTTGAATAATAAAATCAAATTTTATAAAAAAAATTTTTTTTCTATGTTAGCCTACGAACTTATCAGCCCAACTGTTAATTATATGCGACGTTTGGGATTGTTTATATATACATTAACTTCTATTTAACTCACCTTAAATTGGATATAATACCACATCAAATACAAATGAATTGGCAATTTTAAGTAAGAATTATAGAAATCTTAAATATATAATGGAAATACAAGGCCTGGTCTATAAGGCAATGTCGAATTTTGGAAGGGTTTGCTTAAAAACAATATTTTATATTCGAGTAAATACAGAAATATTAGAATTCAGTGTTATAGCATATATATCATATACTGAACAATTTGAAATTTCCAAAATTAAAATACTTTCATTTGTACATTTAGATTGAAGACAAGGCCAGCATAATTCCCCTCGTCGCTGGAATGCGTAAAGAAGTACAGCAACTAATTTCCGAAGGCATCCAACTTGTATGGGAAAGCTACAAATTAGATCCGTATGTCCAACGCCTCTCTGACACAATTACCAGCTTCCAAGAGAGAGTAGAAGAATTGGTCATTGTTGGTGAACAATTAGAAGTTGATGTTAGGTCTCTGGAAACTTGTCCATATTCTGCAAATACATTTGCTGATATATTGTCCAAGATTCAACATGCTGTTGATGATCTCTCACTGAAGCAGTACTCAAACTTGCATATTTGGGTTACTCGTTTGGATGAAGAAGTTGAGAAAAATTTGGCCCATCGTTTACAAGCCGGTGTTCAGGCATGGACGGATTCTCTGAACGGCTTCAAAAAAGAAATTGATTACAGCATGGACACGGATGCCCCAGCTCAACCTACCCATAAACCTGGAGGTGATCCACAAATTCAAACAGTTGTCCATGAGGTTCGAATTACTAACCAAACTATGTATCTTTATCCCAGCATTGAAGAAGCCCGATTCCAAATAATGCAACAGCTTTTTGCTTGGCAAGCTATAGTCACATCCCAACAAAGACTTCAAAGCACTCGCTATCAAGTTGGGGTTGATAAACCAGTGACGGAAACCTACAGAAAAATTTTAACCAAACTCCCTGCTGGTTCAGGACCTTTGAAGAACGCTTACAGCGCCATTGATTTCAAGATTACTGAAATTCAAAAGTATGTAAAGGAATGGTTAACTTACCAAGCTTTGTGGGATCTTCAAGCAGATAAACTGTACGGAAGCCTGGGCGATGATATTAGCAAGTGGATGCAATGCTTAAATGACATCAAGAAAACTAGAGCTACTTTCGATACATCAGATACGAGGCGAGAATTTGGACCGGTTGTAATCGACTTTGCAAAAGTACAAAGCAAAGTCTCGTTGAAGTACGATTCTTGGCATAAGGAAACGTTAAGCAAATTTGGCAGTTTACTTAGCAATGAAATGAATTCTTTCCACCAACAAGTTTCCAAATCTCGTTCGGACCTCGAGTCACAGAGTATTGAAGCTGCCAGTACTTCCGATGCTGTGACATTCATCACTTACGTTCAATCTTTAAAGAGAAAGATGAAAGCCTGGGAAAAACAAGTAGAGGTCTATCGTGATGGTCAACGGATTTTGGAAAGACAACGCTTCCAATTCCCAGCTAGCTGGTTACATGTAGAAAATCTGGAAGGAGAATGGGGTGCCTTTAATGAAATCATTAAGCGCAAAGATTCATCTATTCAAACTCAAGTTGCTAGTTTGCAACAAAAGATCGTTTCTGAAGATAAAGCTGTTGAGAATCGTACAAACGAATTCTTGAACGATTGGGAGAGGAGCAAACCTGTTGAAGGCCATTTGAGACCTGATGATGCTCTTACCCAATTACAGCTATTTGAAAGTAAATTTGCTAGACTTAAGGAAGAACGGGATAATGTTGCTAAGGCCAAGGAAGCATTGGAATTACAAGAACCAGGCAAGTTATCTATGTAATACAGTAGAGCGTCGATTATCCTAACTAATTGGGACCAAGGATAGTTCGGATAATCGATTTGTTCCGATAAGCGATTTGACAGAAAAGTAAAAAAAAAAACAAGAAAGTATATAATGTATTAACGTTTATGTAAGTACGGTATATTTTAACCTAACATAGGTTCTAAGAAACGTAATCTCTTAATTTCATTTGAACAAGTTGTCGTTAGGTCTTTTCCAACAACACGAGTTGATAGTTCTAGTCGGCCCATCTAAAATTTTCGTCGCCATACGGTAATTCTGTATACATGAATGTCTGGTTGCCTATATTTTGATCCTTAGCCGATGTTGTATCTGATTCTTAAACTATCAACTCATGTTGTTGGAACGAACCTCTTTTGTCTTCACAACCAATTTAAATATCAACACAGGAATGATTCGTCGCTTATATCAACTTGATACTTTATGTCCATCGTAGAGTTAGCAAAGACTGTATTTTAATGCCCCACTTGTTTACACACAGTCTCCGGACGAAAAATACACAATTAAATCCAAAAATTTTTGCGTTGACGAACAGCTAATACATAGTTAAATTAAATCACAAAAGTTGAAAATTATGTTCGGATAATCGACGTTCCGGATAACCGATGTTCGGATAATCGACGCTCTACTGTATGTTTATTTTTAACCCTTTGGCTACCAGCATATTCAAGTCTCCAAAATTAAGCCTTATTCTAGGTTTATCAAAAAAGACATAGTAAAATTACAACTTTAACATCACAAACTTTAACCCAAGTTTTGCGAAAATATAAATAAACTTTTGAGGGATAACTGTTTAAACACAATATTCGAACATGCCTATAGGGTGTATATGTACCAGTATAGGCAACCAAACTTACAAACGGTTGTATACGTCCCTAACGGAAATTACAAAAATATATTTTTTTGCTATAATAAAAACATTTTTTGGTTTCCAAAGGGTTATTTAAACAAATAGGGACAAACTTTACAAAAGTTTATTACAGGTGGCGTCAGCACCAGTGAAGATCGCATGCAAGTCGTCTTTGAAGAACTCCAAGACCTACGAGGTGTCTGGTCCGAACTTTCCAGAATTTGGGCACAAATTGATGAGACCAGGGAAAAACCCTGGCTTTCAGTCCAACCTCGCAAACTTCGCCAGCAACTCGATGCCATGTCAGCCCAACTCAAAGAATTACCGGCCAGGCTGCGTCAATATGCTTCTTATGAATATGTGAAGAAAACGTTGCAAAATTACACCAAGGTAAACATGTTAATTGTTGAATTGAAATCTGATGCCCTGAAAGAACGCCATTGGAAGCAGCTCATGAAGCAATTGAGGGTCAATTGGGTTTTGTCCGATTTAACTTTAGGCCAAGTTTGGGACGTTAACCTACAGAAGAATGAGGCAATTGTTAAAGACATTATACTTGTCGCTCAAGGTGAAATGGCATTAGAGGAATTCTTGAAGCAAGTTCGTGAATCTTGGCAGACTTACGAATTGGACCTCATTAATTATCAAAATAAATGCAGACTTATTCGTGGATGGGACGATCTGTTTAACAAAGTTAAAGAACACATTAATTCGGTGGCAGCTATGAAGTTGTCTCCATACTACAAAGTTTTCGAGGAAGAAGCATTGACTTGGGAAGAGAAATTAAATCGCATTAATGCTCTCTTTGATGTATGGATTGATGTACAAAGACGTTGGGTTTATTTGGAGGGTATTTTCTCTGGTAGCGCTGACATTAAAACCTTACTACCAGTAGAAACATCTCGTTTCCAAAGTATTAGCTCTGAATTTTTGGGCCTCATGAAGAAAGTAAGTAAATCTCCCATGGTGATGGATGTGTTGAATATACCTGGAGTGCAACGTTCTTTAGAACGATTAGCAGATCTCTTGGGCAAAATCCAGAAAGCTCTTGGAGAATATTTAGAAAGAGAACGTACCTCATTCCCAAGATTTTACTTTGTTGGTGACGAAGATCTTTTGGAAATTATTGGCAACAGCAAAAACGTAGCCAGATTACAAAAACACTTTAAGAAGATGTTTGCAGGAGTCGCTGCTATTTTGTTAAATGAAGACAATACCATCATTACGGGTATTGCTTCCAGAGAAGGTGAAGAAGTGTGTTTTGTAACACCCGTGTCAACTATTGATCATCCCAAAATTAACGAATGGCTTACTTTGGTTGAGAAAGAGATGCGGGTGACATTAGCTTCCAGCTTAGCCCAAGCAGTTCAGGATATAAAACAATTTAAGGATAACATTGATTCAAAACTGTATATGGAGTGGGTGGATAAATACCAAGCACAGATCGTAGTTTTAGCTGCGCAAATATTATGGAGCGAAGATGTAGAAGCGGCCCTATTAAAAATGAACGGTGAATCCCAAAAAGGTCCTTTAGAGAAAGTCTTGCAACAAGTCGAGAATACACTGAATGTCCTAGCAGACTCTGTGCTGCAAGAGCAGCCACTCTTGAGAAGGAAGAAATTGGAACATTTAATTAACGAGTTTGTCCACAAGAGAACTGTGACAAGAAGGTTGATAGCCAACGGTGTGTGCAGCAATAAAGTCTTTGAGTGGCTCTGCGAGATGAGATTCTACTTTGATCCGAGACAAACCGAAGTGCTAAAGCAACTTACTATCCATATGGCGAATGCACGTTTCTATTATGGGTTTGAATATTTGGGTGTTCAAGATAGATTGGTCCAAACACCTTTAACGGATAGATGCTATCTTACTATGACTCAGGCCTTGGAGGCCCGATTGGGTGGATCACCATTTGGTGAGTTAAATTTTGTTCTTATGCTCTTTTTCAAATTAATTCCTAAATAGAGTCTTATGTAGCAATTTTATTCGTTTCTTTAATTCTGTTTAATTGTAGTGTAAATAGTGTTTAATAATCTATTATTATAATATTATAATTATAATATATGACACAGTTTACTTATTTAAAATGTTTCTAATACTAATTTTTACATTTATAGGTCCTGCTGGCACGGGTAAAACGGAATCCGTTAAAGCCCTCGGAAACCAACTGGGACGTTTTGTATTGGTGTTCAACTGTGATGAAACCTTCGATTTCCAAGCTATGGGACGAATTTTTGTAGGATTATGTCAAGTGGGAGCATGGGGCTGCTTCGATGAGTTTAACCGTTTGGAAGAGCGAATGTTATCAGCTGTATCCCAACAAGTGCAGACCATTCAAGAAGCATTGAAATCCCAAAAGGAGGCTAGCTTAGAAGGAGCTGCTGGTGGAAGTAAGTAATATTGTTAATAGTCATGAAAATTATAGTCACTACAACAAAAATAAAACCCTTTTGCAATATAATTCTTTAATAACATTAGTTCTTGTACTCTTGATCCATTGTTTGTACGTTCATAATAATATAGTCCTTACAACAAAACATTTTTAGTTAATGCATTACTTTATTTAGTTAAATTGTTTGTAAAAATGTAATTCATCAATTAAAGAATGATACTCTAGTTTAATTTAGCTTTTGAGTTGTTTTTGGAGCCCTTCTTATGTGGAATATAGACATTTATTAAGATTAAAAATTTTATTTTCCTTCTCTGATGAAGCGGCACTAGCCTACGAAATGCGTCACGAGATCCAAATATAGTAATGCATTAACTAAAGCTGTTTTATTGTAAGTAAGGACTACATTCCCAAAAACATACAAACAATAAAAAAAATCCTTATTGTACTTATGCCTTTAATTCATTCATTCTTTGTCTAAAAAATAGTTTTTGTAGGTATTTCAGTAGAATTAGTTGGAAAACAAGTGCGAGTCTCCCCTGACATGGCCATCTTTATAACAATGAATCCTGGCTATGCCGGCCGCTCCAATTTACCAGACAACTTGAAGAAGTTATTCAGATCTTTGGCAATGACCACTCCTGACAGGCAATTGATTGCAGAAGTTATGTTGTTTTCACAAGGCTTCAGATCTGCTGAAAAATTGGCTTGCAAAATCGTTCCATTCTTTAAGTAAGTTTCATTTTCCTTAGGTGAAATAATTAGAGTTAATTTAATTTACTAAAATTGTAATTGTTAGATTGTGCGACGAACAACTCTCTAATCAGTCCCATTATGACTTTGGTCTTCGTGCCCTGAAATCTGTACTGGTCTCCGCTGGTAACGTTAAACGTGACCGTATTCAAAGGATTAAAGAAGGTATGAAGCAGCGTGGGGAGACCAATATCGATGAAGCGAGCATCGCAGAAAATTTGCCCGAACAAGAGATTTTGATTCAATCGGTTTGTGAAACTATGGTGCCCAAATTAGTGGCTGAAGATATTCCATTATTGTTCAGTTTACTTAATGATGTCTTCCCGAACGTCCAATACACAAGAGCCGAAATGAAGGGATTGAAGGATGAAATCCGTAAAGTGTGTAATGAAGAATTTTTGGTTTGTGGGGAAGGTGATGAACAGGGGGCATCATGGATGGAAAAGGTGAGATAATAATAAGAGATTATTGTTTTACTAATAATAATAACAAAATAACCTTGCTAAAATTAAAATATTGCATATGATTATTATTATATGGTATAATAATGTCATAATATATTTGTGTCTATTTTTCATACAATGAATATAATATTTCAGAATATAATATTTATTGAACTTTTATGAAATTATTTTAAAAATTTTTCATGCACTGCAGAAGACTTTAGTAGGAGACTCTTGGGTAGAAAAGGTAAAAAAACCCGGTATACTTAATATTGGAGTAATTTTGTGCATGGTTTATAAAGAATGTACTTGTTAAAAACTTTTACGTTTTAAAAATGCATTTTTATTGTTACTTGTGATGAAAGAATCTGCAGGCAATTGGTGTTGATATATATTTGAACTTTAAGATTTAATAATTTTGAAACCTAATTTGTAGTAATGTATCTCTATAGTTTTTGTGGTTATTTTCTAAAGTAACAACATTATTATTCGTTTAGGTTCTTCAATTATATCAAATTTCCAATTTGAACCACGGCTTAATGATGGTTGGCCCAAGTGGATCAGGAAAAAGTACAGCTTGGAAGGTCTTGTTGAAGGCTTTAGAAAGATTTGAAGGAGTAGAAGGTGTTGCACATGTTATTGATCCTAAAGCTATAAGCAAAGAGGCCTTGTATGGTGTCTTAGACCCGAACACTAGAGAATGGACCGATGGTCTCTTTACACATATCTTAAGGTAAATTTTTAATGATCAAAATATATTTCCACCTTATTTAACACGTTCCGTGCGTATCGGTTCTGACGCAATGGAAAGTATATGTGGCTATGACGCACAAGCGCGTGATACGCAGCGAACGTGTTAAACAATAATTAATTTTTCAGAAAAATCATCGATAATGTTCGCGGTGAAATTAATAAACGTCAATGGATCATCTTTGATGGTGATGTAGACCCAGAATGGGTAGAAAATTTAAACTCCGTACTTGATGACAACAAATTACTCACATTACCGAATGGTGAACGTCTCTCCCTACCGCCCAATGTTCGAGTTATGTTTGAGGTCCAAGATCTTAAATATGCCACCTTAGCAACTGTATCCCGTTGTGGAATGGTTTGGTTCTCCGAAGATGTTTTATCCACGGAAATGATTTTCGAAAACTACATGCTAAGAATAAAGAGCATTCCTTTGGAAGAGGGAGAAGATGAATCATTTACGAAGAAATCAGACAGCAAGGACGAACTTTTATCGCCCACTTTGCAAATTCAAAATGATGTGGCCAGCATATTACAGCCTTATCTAGCCCCAGATGGTCTTGTTGTTCGCTGCCTTGAGTACGCTATGGAACAAGAACACATTATGGATTTCACTCGACTTCGAGCCTTGAGCTCTTTGTTCTCAATGCTCAATCAAAGTGTAAGGAATGTCCTTCAATACAACCACACTCATGCAGACTTTCCATTACCAAATGAACAGCTAGAACGTTATATTCCGAAATGCTTGATATATGCACTCCTTTGGAGTTTTGCTGGTGATGCAAAATTGAAAATGAGGTCTGATTTGGGAGATTTTATTAGATCAGTCGCGACCGTTCCACTTCCTCCATCTAACAACCTTCCTATTATTGACTATGAAGTCAACATTAACGGGGAATGGTCCCCCTGGTCAAACAAAGTTCCACAAATCGAAGTTGAAACCCATAAAGTAGCATCGCCGGATATTGTAGTGCCCACTTTGGATACTGTTCGACATGAATCTCTGCTATACACTTGGCTTGCTGAACATAAACCGATAGTACTTTGTGGTCCGCCTGGATCTGGTAAAACTATGACATTGTTCTCTGCTTTAAGAGCACTTCCGGATATGGAAGTTGTTGGTCTCAACTTTTCCTCTGCTACAACTCCCGAATTGTTGCTGAAAACTTTTGATCATTATTGTGAATATCGAAAAACCCCAAATGGTGTGGTTTTAGCTCCTGTACAACTTGGAAAATGGTTGGTACTTTTCTGTGATGAAATCAACTTGCCTGACATGGATCAATATGGAACGCAACGAGTTATTATGTTCTTGAGACAACTTGTTGAACATAAGGGCTTCTACCGAACTTCTGACCAAACTTGGGTCAATTTGGAGCGAATTCAGTTTGTTGGGGCTTGTAACCCTCCTACAGACCCAGGAAGAAAACCATTATCCCATAGATTCCTCAGACATGTACCGGTAATCTATGTGGATTACCCAGGAGAAACATCTTTGAAACAAATATACGGCACATTTACTCGAGCCATGTTAAGGCTTACCCCTGGGTTACGTGGATATTCTGGGCCACTAACCAATGCAATGGTAGAATTCTATTTAGCTTCACAAGACCGATTTACTCAGGATATGCAACCACATTATGTGTATTCCCCTCGAGAAATGACCAGATGGGTTCGAGGCATATGTGAGGCTATTAGACCTCTCGATAACCTCACAGTCGAAGGTTTAGTTCGTCTCTGGGCTCATGAAGCACTTCGTTTGTTCCAAGACCGTTTGGTCGAGGACACTGAACGTCGTTGGACCAATGAGAACATAGACGCCGTTGCCCTCAAGCACTTCCCTTCAGCGAATTGCGAGAAAGCTTTGGCTAGACCTATTTTATACAGCAATTGGTTGTCGAAAGATTATGTTCCTGTTGAACGGGAGACGCTTCGTGAATATGTCAAAGCTCGGCTTAAGGTCTTCTATGAGGAAGAGCTTGACGTGCCTTTGGTATTGTTCGATGAAGTTTTGGATCATGTATTGAGAATCGATAGAATTTTCAGACAACCACAAGGACATTTGTTACTTATTGGTGTCTCTGGTGCCGGAAAAACTACTTTATCTCGGTTCGTAGCTTGGATGAATGGACTTTCAATCTTCCAAATTAAAGTTCATAATAAATATACTGCTGAAGATTTCGATGAGGACTTGAGAGCCGTTCTTAGAAGGAGCGGTTGTAAAGATGAAAAGATTGCTTTTATTCTAGACGAATCAAATATGTTAGATTCTAGTTTCCTGGAGCGAATGAATACCTTATTGGCTAACGGTGAAGTCCCTGGATTATTTGAAGGAGACGAATACACTACACTAATGACACAATGCAAAGAAGGAGCTCAAAGAGAAGGTTTAATGCTGGATTCAAGTGATGAATTATACAAGTGGTTTACACAACAAGTAATGCGCAACTTACACGTAGTATTCACAATGAATCCTTCGACAGATGGACTTAAAGACAGAGCCGCCACGTCACCTGCTTTGTTCAACAGATGTGTGTTGAATTGGTTCGGAGATTGGTCCGATGGAGCACTGTTCCAAGTTGGAAAAGAATTCACAAACCGAGTCGACTTGGACAAACCTCACTGGAAATTCCCAGATTTCTTCCCCGCTGCGTGTGCCCTTATTTCAGCATCGCCTACTCACAGAGAAGCTGTTATTAATGGCTGCGTGTACGTCCACCAAACACTCCACAAAGCTAATGCTCGATTGGCCAAGAGGGGAAGTCGAACGATGGCTATTACACCAAGACATTATTTGGACTTTATTCATCACTTTGTCAAGTTGCATAATGAGAAGAGATCTGATTTAGAAGAGCAACAGTTGCATTTGAATGTTGGTTTAAGTAAAATTGCTGAAACCGTTGAGCAGGTTGAGGAAATGCAGAAGAGCCTTGCTGTTAAATCACAAGTAAGAATTCTGAGACTACATTGTAATTTTTCTATCTATTATTATTTTCTATTTATTATTATTTGTATTTATTATTATTATTATTTCTATTTATTATTATTTTCTATTTTGAAGTACTTTTACAATAAGTTGGTTTATTTTTAGGAACTACAAGCTAAAAATGATGCAGCTAACGCTAAACTAAAGCAAATGGTTAAGGATCAACAGGAGGCTGAAAAGAAGAAAGTGCAAAGTCAAGAAATCCAACAGCAATTGGCTGAACAGACTGTTCACATTGAACAAAAACGTCAAGAAGTCATGGCGGATCTTGCACAGGTGGAACCTGCTGTAATTGATGCCCAAACCGGTATGATTTATAAAATGTATTTATTTTTGTTATATTTGAAATTATCTACTTACTAATGACAATGAATTATTTTACATTATGGAATCTTAAACAGTGATATGATTCAGATAGAGTTCTGCTCTTTCTATACCCGGATGTTTACTCCTGAAATTATTTTATGTAGTGTGTCATCTCTCTTACATGTTAAAAATTTTGTTTTTATTAGCTGTTAAGTCGATAAAGAAGCAGCATCTAGTTGAAGTAAGATCTATGTCGAATCCTCCCGCAACAGTTAAAATGGCCCTTGAATCTGTTTGCCTGCTTCTCCATGAAAATGCCAACGAATGGCGTTCAATTCGTTCTGTGATAATGCGTGACAATTTCATTGCTACTATTGTCAACTTCAACACAGATCTCCTAACGTAAGGGCCGCTATTGCCCTCTTTTGATGTTGTGAACAAGAATGTGTAAAACTAAATGCTTTCGATATTATTTCATTTCCAATATCATTTCATACATAGAATTTTTCGCTTCATGCTTCTTTCATATTAATTTGTATTACATTAGGAAAACTTACTTATTGTAAAAAAGACAATTTTTGCATGAAACGATTCTTTATGTATACACACCATATATAAATATCAAATACAAAGACCTACTTAGAAACATGTAAAATTGATTCGTAACTTTAAAATGAGTTCTTCTTTGCTTCATTTACATTATTATTTGACCCTTCATTATTTTTTTTATTTCTCTGCACAGCTGTAAAATCTATCAAAAAGCAGCAATTGGTCGAAATCCGTACTATGGCAAATCCTCCAGCTGTCGTTAAGTTGGCCTTAGAATCCATTTGCTTGCTGCTAGGAGAGAATGCAAGTGACTGGAAGTCTATACGTGCCGTCATCATGCGGGATAACTTCATCAATACTGTTGTGAACAATTTCAATACCGAGGATATTAGGTATGCATGTCGCTTCTTGATTTTTATGTCTCTCTTAAGACAAGCACATTCATCCTTTTTGGTAGCTTTCAATCGTATTTAGTAATTAGGGCAATATTTAACCTTAACACACAACAATAATATGCCTTAAATAAATGGTAAAACTATAATTGAAATAATAATTTAAATTATAAAAGTAGTTATGGGTTAAGTAATGTCTGCATGTAGTTTAAACTATTAAATTTTATTTTGTATATTAATGCTAGATAATTAGAGTATGCTTTTAAATTAATTATGTCAACACTTGAGAATTTATAACAATTTTTTCATTTTATAGTGATGATGTACGTGAAAAAATGAAGACCCGTTACTTAAACAATCCGGATTATAACTTCGAGAAAGTTAATCATGCGAGTAATGCTTGTGGTCCATTAGTTAAATGGGCAATGGCTCAGGTATTTAATTATTTTTTTTAAATTCAAGATACGTTTTCCTCTGTATTATTCGTTTTCAATTTATTGTGATTTTAATTAAATATGTTTTTTAGATCCAATATGCTGATATGTTGAAGAAAGTAGAACCTCTCCGTGAGGAGCTTAATTCACTGGAGAAACAAGCAGACACGAATAAGAGACGTGGCGATGAAGTTAAGGCCCTCATTAGCCAATTAGAGCAGAGCATTGCAGCGTATAAGGAAGAGTATGCTCAACTTATTGCACAAGCGCAAGCCATCAAGAGCGACTTAGAAAATGTGCAAGCTAAAGTAGACCGTTCTATTGCTCTAATTAAGTCACTTACTATTGAAAGGGAAAGATGGGAAGCTACGAGTGAAACGTTCAAGTCGCAGATGTCGACCATCATTGGGGATGTGATGCTCTCTGCAGCTTTTATATCTTATGGAGGGTATTTTGATCAACATGTAAGTTTTCAGTTTAAATTAAATACTTTATTTTTTGTGCCAATAACTTTTACTAGTTGATAAATTTCATTTAGATTTGAACACGATTTTTGTTTTTATATTAAAAACTTCTAACATTGCATATATTTTACAACTTTTTTTTTTTAAGAATACTTCTAAATATTAAGATCCTACTCTTATATATTACCACAGATTATCTGTGATATTACTAATTTTTCTACATAATAACCTGTATAATTAAAAATGAAATTAAATCTTAAATAAGATTTTTAATAGGTGAAAAGTTAATATATTAGAACAAAATAGTGACATTGATTTGAATGTTTATAACTGTTTTTCAATATAATACTTATGGAAGTTAGATTTTTTTAAGTTTAAAAGGAATACTTATTAACTCTTATAGCCGCAAGACGTTTTCACTATTTTCTTTCTCGTTGAAGAATCGCCGTTCTTTAAAGTTAATAGTATGTGTATGCAGAGTCTTCCACACAAATTATACTACCTCTATTCCATATTAAATAAGCCACTTCAGTTTTTGATAATTGAAAATATCGAACTACATATTAAACGTTTTTGTCTACGACTAATCAGTAATATAGACAATACTTGGTTGTATATAGATAAGTAATACAGTACTTTGCGACACAGTGTGCTGTAAAGTCTTTACCGCACAGTTTTCGACAAATCAAATCGCACAAATCTCATTACTTGATAGTGTGCGGTAAAGTTCTTGACCAATCAAATCGCACAAATTCCATTATGCGACAGTTCTCGACCAATTAAATCGCAAAACAGTCTATTACGTCAGCAAAATTTAGCCAGCGCACTCGACTCGACCATGACGTTTGGCGCGCTTTCAAATGAGTGACAGATTGTGTCACGAAACCTTCTTTCCGAGTACTCCGCCTGCATTTTGAGAGTTAGTCGAAGACAAAGCATATTACTTCAACTCGCGTGTAAATAGCTATTACTAGCTCGTAGTATTGCGACACGAGGCGTTAGCTCGCTATTAAAAGCTATCATTACACGCTTGTTCAGTAATATACTATTTTCAAATAGGTTTTGTTAAAGAATATTCTTGTGGTATTTATTAATCAAATTACTGCTGAATAAGATTTTATTACTTTTTTGTCTTTGAGTTGTCAGTTGCGAAAAAGTGTCAATTTTCGACATTTTCTAAATAACACTAGCTACAACTATCCTACGTATTTAATTTCGGTTCTTTGTTCACTTTTATTATTCTTAAAAATGGAAAAGTTAATTTGAAGAGTGAAACCTCAGAGAGCACTTCCTATTTATTTCAAGATCATAAAAAGCTCAGATAAAGGAAAGATATTATAACTATGGCAGCTGAACAATTCAAAACAATGATCAACAATTAAACTAATTTGGTCAACAGCAAGAGAATGTATGAAAAACGAATAACCAATAAATAAAAGCCTAAAACAAAAGGGAACTGTGGCCGCAAAGTAATTCAGCAAACGGGAAAGTTAACCCGGCGTAGCACGCGCTAAAACAGTTACGCGGTGGCACGTGCTATGGTCGTTTTGACCACATGACTTTTTGGGCTAACAATTACTAAATAGTGCAACTATTTGTTTATATAACAATGTTTATTTAAGGTACATAAACATTTATTAAATAATACAATGCAATTTAACAATTTGAGCACTTCGCCACCGTATGTTCGCAACAAATCTATATTTTACACACACTGCATTGTGACTTTGTTTTTCTGTTTTTCCTTCTCGGACAGACTTACAAACAACAAACAAAACTTACTACAAAGGATCTGATTGACAATTACAAATTTATGCCTAACCTTGTATCGAAATTACATACAAAACGCAGCGCAGGATGCATAGACTCTACAAATCTAGTAGCGCACTCAACTGCTTTTTACCCTAAAACGGAAGAGTGCACATCTGGTTAAATCGCATTGCAGTCTAGTTGCATGTTTGAACGAGGCACTTCTAATTTGCCACAGCCGTTACTTTTCGTCTTAATAAGATACACGTGTTAAACCCACTGTGTGGTCTTTTCGACTCTAGCGCGTGCTACCGCGGGTTAATTGGCTTGTTTATTTTGGAATTTTTGAAAATCTCTAACGGCTGATTTAATATGGAACAGAGATAGTATTTTTTAGCAGAGATGTTTTATTAGATACTTTTCATGGCTTGCTATCTTAGACCAGATAAATACTCTAGTGTGGTATGTTTGCTTTCTTCATAAATTATATAAAGGTTTAAGGCTTTTTTTTTCTTGGGTTATATGAAGATTGTGTAATTATTAAAATATTTTTTTAAATTAAATAATTATTTATTTCTGTGAAGTTTCAAAGCTTGATTTTACTTCTTTTTCAAGAACTACATTAAACTATCTTCATATAACCCAAGAGAAAAAAACCTTAAATAAATACTCTAGTTTATCATATTTTTCCTAATTTACTGCAAATGCGACATTGCGTCTTTTTTTACAACCTCTATGACATTTTGAGATTCCTCAAATTCCATTTGTAGACATCTTCATTACAAATGTACTAGCAGCAGGTGTTAAATATAGCACTAACAGATGGACATGTGGGACAAAAAGGCTTAATGGTCCTTTTCCATGCAACATATCAATTACATTAAATTATGTTTATTTTAAAAAATCTAAAGTTGTATTCATATAAAAATAATTTTTTACATATTTCTTCATTAGTACCGTCAAAATCTATTCACCACCTGGTGCACACATCTTACCCAAGCTGGAATTCAATATCGTCCTGACATCGCCCGCACTGAATATTTATCGAATCCCGATGAACGTCTCCGTTGGCAAGCAAATGCTTTACCCTCAGATGACTTATGTACTGAAAATGCAATTATGCTTAAGGTAATACAAACTTATTAAAGAAACCATAACTAAATGAAATACTTTACTAAATATTAAAAAGCAACATTTTTCACACTGAGATCTTATATTTATTAATTTTTCACAGCGTTTCAACCGTTACCCCTTGATCATCGACCCATCAGGTCAAGCAACTGAATTCATCATGAATGAATTTAAAGATAGGAAAATCACCAAAACGAGTTTCTTGGACGATTCATTCCGTAAAAATTTGGAATCTGCACTACGGTTTGGTAACCCTCTTCTAGTGCAAGATGTGGAGAATTACGATCCTATCCTCAATCCGGTACTGAACAAGGAATTAAGACGCACTGGTGGTCGAGTATTAATAACGTTGGGCGATCAAGACATCGATTTATCGCCATCATTTGTCATTTTCTTGTCGACTAGAGATCCTACAGTGGAATTCCCGCCAGATATCTGCTCTCGTGTCACGTTTGTTAACTTCACAGTAACACGCAGTTCACTCCAGAGCCAATGCTTGAATCAAGTACTCAAAGCTGAACGACCAGATATTGATGAAAAGAGATCTGACTTATTGAAATTACAAGGAGAATTCCACTTAAGGTTGAGACAATTAGAGAAATCTTTGTTACAAGCTTTGAATGATGCTAAGGGCAAAATCCTCGATGATGACAGCGTGATTACAACTTTAGAAACGCTGAAACAAGAAGCGGCTGAAATCGGCCAGAAAGTTGAAGAAACTGATAAAGTTATATCGGAAATCGAAACCGTATCACAACAATATTTGCCTCTTTCGCAAGCTTGCAGTAATATTTACTTTACAATGGATAGCTTGAACCAAGTTCACTTCTTATATCAATATTCATTGAAAATGTTCTTGGATATGTTTAGCAGCGTGCTTATGAGCAATCCACACTTGGATGATTTAGCTGATCATAACCAAAGGCTAAAAATCATCACACAAGACTTATTCTCTGTATGCTATGAGAGAGTGGCCCGGGGCATGTTACACACAGACCGACTTACTTTTGCTCTGCTTTTATGCAGAATTCATCTCAAAGGTGTGCCAAGCGAACCAAATTTGGATCAAGAGTTCAACTTCTTCTTAAGAGGAAAAGAAGGAGTTTTTGTTAATAACAAGCAGACTATTAGCGAAGGTCTTAATAGTGAACAACAGGAAGCTTTAACTCGGCTTGCATCAAGGTAATTACAAAATTTCTAGTGAATTAGATTTGAACATTTAAATAGTGCTATTTTAAAACACATTAACTTTTGAATAGGTTACCACCTTTCAAGAAACTAACAGATGCAATCAAAGAGATGGAGATGGAGTTTGGAGCATGGCTGCAGCAAAGTGCTCCAGAGCAATGTGTTCCAAGGTTGTGGGCCGAGGAAAAACCTTTAAGTCCAATCGGAACAGCAATGTACCAACTGCTTTTAATCCAATCCTTCAGGCCAGATAGGGTTATTGCAGCTGCGCAACTTGTCGTCGCAGCAGTGTTAGGAGAAAACTTTATGCCAACTGCTGAAAAAGAATTGGATCTGGGAGCTTGTGTTGAAAAAGAAGTACGTTCCAGTGTGCCGGTTCTTTTATGCTCGGTACCTGGATTTGACGCATCGAGTCGTGTCGACGACTTGGCTGCAGAATTAAATAAGCAGATTTCCAGTATTGCTATTGGTTCTGCAGAGGGCTTCAATCAGGCTGATAGGGTTATAAATATGGCCTGCAAATCTGGAAAGTAAGTATTTAGCAAAACTTGATATTTAACGGATGTGGTGTAAAAACTGTACAATTTTGTTTAAATTAAACTGTTTTGCAAATTTTATTTCTATAACATTAATTTTGCATTGATTGAGGCTCTTCATCACCAAAATGATGGTTGTAGGTTTCATAAAACAAATTGATTTGATGCAAGAGTCTCCATTGTTTTTAACCTTTTGGCTACCGGCATTTACAAGTATCAAAAATTTAGTCATATTCAACGTTTATCTAAAAAGGCATAGTAAAATTACAATTTCTATATCACAAACAAAAATGTTGTAAATAAACTTTTGAGAGGGATGACCATTCGAACACAACTGTAGGGAGAATATGTACCAGTATAGGCAACCAAACTTACAAACATTAGTATTCGTCCCTGATTGAAATTTCAAAAGTATATTTTTCCTCTACAATAAAAATTTTTTCGATGATATTACGGATTTTACATTAAAATGCTGCTGTTAAGAGACAAATAATATAATTTTCAATTTTTCTTACAGATGGGTTATGTTAAAGAACGTCCACCTAGCCCCTCAATGGCTAGTCCAACTCGAAAAGAAGCTGCACTCTTTGCAACCACATGCCCAATTCCGACTATTCTTAACAATGGAGATTAACCCCAAACTTCCGTTTAATTTACTAAGAGCCGGTCGAATCTTTGTGTTTGAACCTCCTCCAGGAATCAGGGCCAACTTGTTGAGGACATTCAGCACTGTCCCAGCGAGCAGAATGATGAAAGCACCAAGTGAACGAGCTCGCCTCTACTTCTTGCTTGCTTGGTTCCATGCTATAGTCCAGGAGAGACTCCGCTATGCTCCTTTAGGCTGGGCTAAGCATTATGAATTTAATGAGTCTGACTTACGAGTCGCTTGCGACACTTTAGATACTTGGATTGAGACAACGGCTATGGGACGTACCAATTTACCACCGGAAAAGGTACCATGGGACGCCCTCGTGACATTGATGTCACAGTCTATTTATGGTGGCAAGATAGATAACGACTTTGATCAAAGGTTGCTGCATTCCTTCTTGATGAAGCTTTTCACGCCACGCAGCTTCGAGGCTGATTTTGCTTTGGTTGCCAACATCGATGGTGGCCCGAACGGAAACAGGCATATAACTATGCCTGATGGCACGAGGAGGGACCATTTCTTGAAATGGATCGAATCATTAGCTGATAGGCAAACTCCGTCTTGGCTGGGATTACCCAATAATGCCGAAAAGGTTCTTTTGACCACTCGAGGAACTGATTTAGTTAGCAAAATGTTGAAGATGCAGCAACTGGAAGATGACGATGAGTTGGCTTATTCAGTGGATGACACTTCTCCTACAGATCCAGGTCAAGTGGACGGTCGTCCTTCGTGGATGAAGACCTTGCACAATTCCGCCCTAACTTGGTTGCAGCTATTGCCAAAATCTTTGCAAACTTTAAAGAGAACTGTAGAAAACATCAAGGACCCATTGTATCGCTACTTCGAACGCGAGGTTAATTCCGGGTCTAAATTATTATTGGATGTGATCCACGATTTGAATGATGTAGTTCTCATTTGCCAGGGAGAGAAGAAACAAACAAATTACCACAGGACAATGTTAGGAGAACTAGTGCGAGGTATTCTTCCAGCTAATTGGTGCAGATATACTGTGCCAAGGGGATGTACAGTTATTCAATGGATAACTGACTTTAGCCAGAGAGTTAAACAGCTGCAGCAAGTCTCACACTTAGTTTCTTCTAACGGAGCTAAAGAATTACAGGTTTGTATTCGATTTTGTTAGTATCTTAATATCTCTTTTTCAAATTAAGAAGTTATCAAAATTTAATTCACTCCTTTTCTCAATTTTTTTAGAGTTTCCCTGTTTGGCTCGGAGGTCTTTTAAATCCAGAAGCATACATAACAGCAACTAGGCAATGTGTGGCTCAAGCAAATAGTTGGTCTTTAGAAGAATTGGCCTTAGATGTAACTATAACTGATAGTTCCGACAAAAATATTCCAAGTGATTGCTTCGCTGTAGTTGGTAAGTTGTTAATTTAATGACCAAATAAGACCTACCAATGTTGTTTTTAATGTATCAATTGAACGTCTAAAATATTTTTCTTTTAGGCATGAAATTACAAGGAGCACAATGCCGCAACAATCAACTGCTTTTAACATCAAGCATTATGTTAGAACTTCCGATTACTTTACTCCGCTGGGTACGATCGGAAAACGAGAAGTCAACCAATAGTCGCTTAGCTCTCCCAGTATACTTAAACTCGACCAGAACCGAGTTGCTATTCACCGTGGATTTAAATATTGCCCCAGGTCAAGATCCACACAGCTTCTATGAAAGGGGTGTTGCTTTATTAACTTCCACAGCTCTTAATTAAGTTTAATGAATATTCAATTATAATTTATTAGAAATCACAATATAAGTCTTTAATGGTGGTAGTAGTATAGCTCTTATTATATCGCTGAATTTTAGTCTTTCTGCATAACTAATATATATCTTCTGAACACTAAATGTGGAGTTTGTCTTATATTTCTTTGACCCTTATACATACGTATCTTTCTAAACGGAATTATTTCATTTCATTTCTCTTCCGCCTCAAAGCACGTTCACATAAACGTATTTACAAAGGCCATTTTATGCGAGTCTCTGTTTTGTGCATGTTTTAATATTTTTAACGTGTTATACAAAACTTATGACTTCAACGAGTACATAGACCATATATCTAGCAGGGCAATGTTTTATTTTCTTTTTTATTACTCATGCGGGATAAGTAGTGTCTTACCGCACTCCGTTACGGGTGATAAGTAGCTGATTTATTATATGAGTACAATGTGATTTTGCGTGCAAATTATTGATAAAAAAATGACAATCAAAATATATTAAAAAAATGTGGTTGACTGACAAATAAAAAAGTTTGAGTGAAATGTAAAAATGAGTGTCAATTCTAAAGATGTATCGTGAATACTGAAAATGAGAATACTGATTAAGAATATACTCCATTTGAAATTTTAGAGAGAGCTAGAAAGGTCATAAGTAACCTAACTAATGAAAAGTCACGGTCAAGATATGAAGCCACTTACAACAAATTTATGCAATCAAATAAAAAATTAATAGTTTTTCGGAGTCGATTTTTTTAACATACTTCAGTGAACTGGTCGAAACTTATAAGCCGTCAAGTTTGTGGGCGACCTATTCAATGTTCCGAAGCATGATTGATATCAAGCACAAACTAAAAATTTCTAATTATTCGAGTTTGATTGCTTTCTTACAACAACAAAACTAAGGTTACCAAAGTAAAAAAGCTCAAACATTAAGTGCAGAACAAATTGATCGATTTCTGGGAGAAGCTCCGGACGATAAATTCTTGGCAATAAAGGTAATTAAATTTTCTAAATATTTCAATGCAATATATAAATACAATAAGTAAACATATTTATATTTCTTCACTTTCAGGTAAGTTTAATTTTTGGAGTTCAAGGTGCATGTAGGCAGCATGAATTGTGTGATCTGACTATAGATAACATCCAAGATGAAGGTGACATGGTATTGGTAAAAATTCCAGAAACTAAAACTAACAAGCAAGATCATTTGTAATTACGGATGATTTTTACCATATTTATAAGAAATATGCGACTTTACGTCCCAAAAACATCGCCTCAAAAACATTTTTTGTAAGTTACAACGACGGCAAATGTAAAAATCAATTCATTGGGATTAATTTGGCAGTATGCCGAAAACAGTAGCAGCGTATTTGGAATTGGAAAATCCCACGTCTTATACTGGACATTCGTTCAGAAGAACGTCAGCTACTCTATTAGCTGATTCTGGTGCCGATATACTCACCCTTAAGAGACATGGAGAATGGAAATCCAGTACAGTCGCTGAGGACTACATAGAAGACTCTGTAGGCAATAAGAAACGCATTGACCAACAAATTGCAACTGCTATATCAACCAGGCTATCTACGTCTCGAGAACACTCTCTCCAAATTAACTCTACCTCACAAGCCACTGCTAACGTACCCGTTGACATTCGAATTGAAGACAAAGAAAATGCCGATTTCACAGTTTTGGACACAATTTCGTCGAAAAAATCTGAAAATATAAATTTTACATTCACTAATTGTTCAAATATGTCAATATACTTCAATTTTGTTTTGTTTAGTTTCATATTTACTGTTCAAAATAAAGTATATTATATTAAAATAGTAAGGTTGACTGACAGATAAAAAAGTTTGAGTGAAATGAGAGTTTAGTTTATATTAGAAGATTCCAAAAGAAATAATTAGTGAAAGTTGTAAAATGAGTGTCAATTCTAAACATGTTATCCCGCATTTGTAATAAAAAATAGTATCTGCAACAGTGTTGACCGAAGCCGGGAGAAGGGTTGTTTCAGGGTCCAGATGGATGAGAGGGGGGGAGGCTTGGTTTTCGAGGAGGTTGATAGCTTTTCTTACCTGGGAGTATGCTTTGATACAAAGCTTTGGACCAGTTCCGAGATACAGGCTAGGATGGTGGCAGGGAGCAGAAGCACATACATGTTGAGATGGATACTGGGAAGCAAGGTATTGTCAAGAAAAGCAAAAAAGAAGATATATAGAACTGTGATTAGGCCGGTTGCTACGTACGCAAGTGAAACATGGATTATTAATAAGAGTGACGAGATGCGAATAGCAGTGTGGGAGAGAAGAATTTTAAGAACAATATATGGAGGGAAATGCGTAGATGGTTTATGGTTGAGGAGGACGAACCGGGAGCTACAGGACTTATATCAGGAGTCGAGTATAGTGGGGATAATTAAGGCACAGCGGATAAGGTGGTTGGGTCACCTCATGAGACAGACAACGGACAGGACTCCTCGGCGCATGATGGAAATGGAGCAGGGTGGTAGGCGTGGAAGAGGATGACCGAGAATTAAATGGAAGGCACAGGTTCTGCAGGATCTCGCGGTGTTGGACATTGGAGACTGGAAGGAAAAAGCACGGAACAGGAACGAGTGGAAAATAATCTCAACTCAAGCCATGGGCCTACTAGGCCTATAGTGCTATTATATATATCTGCAACACGTGCGGTATTGTCGACAACTTACTGCACTAGTTCCACAATATACTATAACTTCACACAAAATTTAATTGATTTGAACTTTTTATTAATAGCAACTTGATTATGCAAATGAAAATAACAGTTACTAGAATTACGTCATTCGTACAAGTGATATAAAAGAAAATTCCAAATTAAAAAAAAAGGAAAGAAACTACACTCAGTGGTCATCTAATTTACCACTGATAGTGACTTCGATATTTGAAAAAATAGCTAGATCCAAGTTTTAGCTGCTTTTGTTGCACTTTAGTGATAAACCCAGCAAATGTGTTTACAAAATAAGAGTAGATGATATTTTACCACTTATAAAAAAATCACTTGCTATAAGGAGTCATACTGATACTTGTCAAACGATTATTAACAAACTGTAAATAAGGAGGGGGACAATACAAACAGTTTTTAAAGCGAAAATATTTATTTTTAAATAATACGGTCATACAAACCAGAAAATAATCGAAGCACAATTTAGTAAAAGCTATATGTATTTTGATCATCATGGTTTTCGTAATAATACAACAATCACAAAAAAATCATAGGTACAATATCTAGGTACATTATACATATCAATAAACTAAAAATAGAAATAAGAATAAAATAGACCCATTGTGTTGCATTAAATCACCAAAAAATATCACATTCTAATATAATAAAAAATAGTTGATTGTAAATTTAGTGCAGGCATTAAATAGTATAAATGAGAAACTAATCACTTTTAAAACTTAACAATATTTGAATTACACTCATGAAAGAGGAATAGGTTCTTCCTATTGGTAGTAATATCACAATACCAACAGCCTTTTCTTCATATCGATTTTAAAAATAAAATAATTACTACCTTATTCATACTAAGAGTAAAAGAAAACAAAATGCATAAATAAAAGGTCACATAATGTGTGGTAATGGTTTTTAGTCTACATACATTATTTATTAGTAAATATGGCAATGAGTCTACAAATTCACTTTAACACCCAAAGCGTTTATCTGCATCATTTCTTTGTAAACAACTTGTGAAATAGGTTTGTGTATTTTTTAATAGTAAGTATATGAATACTGACGAGATAAATGCATAGCAAAGAGAAAGTGAGGAAGTTATTCCCATGGAAGTTTTTCATGAACGTTATTCCCGAGTAAAATTGTATCAAGGAAATGACACATCTCGAGGGAATTGCTCTTCATTACAGATAAAATTAATTCAGTTCACCTCAATTTATTTCAAATCTGATAGGTCTAACTCTTCAACGACAGCTACAGGATCTCTCCAGTAGACAAATTGGGAATAGTCATTTGCGCCTTCTAACCGAGGTGGGAATAACTGATCCACAATGAAGGTCATATTGGAGTAACTGCAAAGAAAAACTTAGTTAAATGAAGAACATTTTTAGGTTACAAATAACTGAAATGCATTAAATAAAGTTAGAGTAATATTATTAAGCGCAACATATTGAAAGTATGTATAACATACATCTGTGGTGTTAGGTTTTAGTTTTTTCATAAATAAATAATAATGCAAAATAACATTGCTTTTTAACAAAGTTGAGTATATGTGCAGAATTATATTAAATCTAATAAAAAATACTTTACCAATGAACAGCAAGAGTAATCAGGGTGAACATTGTGCTTTTAATTCTAGTAAAGATGCTAGTGTCTGAGAATGCACGAGTAATGTGTAGTAATGTGGTGTAAGTTAATGTGTACTGAGTTCTAAAATAGATAGGTACAGACTCAGCATGACTCATAAGTATGCAAAAAGTAAACGAAGAGATGATGTGATTTTGAAGTACCCAGAATGTTCTTATTTGCATCTGAATTGAGTATTAGGATTATTTAAGATTTCACATTAAATTTCTTTTGAGATTTATTCTGCATTAATCATATATGCAACTTTACTTAAAATCAATATAATATTCTTACCAAAATAATAAAATGCAGCCTCGACGTGCAGTGCATGGATGACTGACGAAGAGATTGGTGTAAAAATTGGGTACAGTAATAAAAGTGGTAAAGAGAAATTCAACAAAGATTGTCTTTTAAAGCTTCAAATAGAGAACTTATATCTTTTAACTTGTAACCAAGTCGAAAAATGAAAATGTTTAAGATCATTGATTTTGGATGCATAAAATATACAAAGCATGATGAAAGGCAACAGAATGATTCCAATGGTTTTTTGTTAATGCGTGTAATATGCGAACAGAGTTAAAATCTACAAGTTCTCTATACCATTCAATTCAATGGCTCGTTTCCATACCTACTCTTTATAGGGTAATCATTCTTTGTATATGTAGCGTAGAGCAGCCTGTCTTTTAATATATGTATTCTTAAAATTATTTTTTTGTAACAATAAACTGACTAGTAACTATTTAACGTTTAAAAACTTAACAAGACAACAACGAAGCACTAGATAAAATCACAGCCTGGCTCCAATACTACATCATTTAAAGCTATATAGCTACAAATCTAAATTTTGCCTAATTTGAATCGGAATCAGGTTCTGATTCATCGGAATATTCATCATCGGAATCACTTCCGGATGATCGAATTTTATCTAATAAGGGAGGGAAAACATCATTGACAACCAGCGATTGACCAGAGTAACTGTAAAATGAAATTAAGAAACTTAGATAATTCTAAACTAAGAACACACATTTAAACTAATAATACCTTTTATAGCACATACAATTATTAATAACAAAAATACAAATAAGCTCTATATTCACTAATACTAATAGATTTATTTAGTAATAATGCATTCTTTTTGTTGATACTTAACCTACATTGTTATATTTTAATAAAATCATGAAACTTACCTTGACTGGAAGGTTTGAGTTAATTCATGTTTTAGTTCGCCTTTGGGGTTTATTGTGAAAATTCTTACAATAGGGATGCCTACTGCTCGGTAAGCCCAAACATCCTAAAATAAAATAAATATATAATTAATTACCTTAAAGAACAAAGATATAGTTTAATATTTCTAAAAAAATAAAACTTACATTTATCCTATTGCCATATCCTGCGTAGAATGGATCTGATTCCGGAGGAAACAAAGCTCTTATATCACTCATGCAGGAGATCTTAAATTGCTCTGGCTTCTTTTCAATGACTTCCCTATGAAAAGCAGTAATAAGTGATGTAGGGTTCAGTAAAATCGGGCCATCTGGCATTGAAAGATCCCCTTGCTTTATAGATTTCAGATATTCTCTTGTTATCCTGGCTTGTCCTATAGCTCTAGCACTAAGATAAAGCAACTGGTATCCGTTATCTTTTATCTTATTAAACAACTGAGCGACTCCAGACTGAGCCCAATCTTTTCCAACAATTGGGAGGATATGACCCAGGACATCAGACTTTGTAATCGTACCATCTATGTCAGAGATAACAATCTTGTCATCCCATCGCCACTTGTACAGGAAACATTTGCATCTACTTGTCCCTTGATAAGCCGTTGTTACACTAAATTCAATTTCGTTCATGCCATCCTTTAAATTAAGTCTCCCGATTTGCTCGGAAGTCAATCTTAGGGTCTTGCGGCACTTTTCTGAGCTTGATGATTTGGGAGAAGAATCCCCAGCTACAATTACTTCTTTCAATTCGTTTGGTTCAGTACTCAGTGCGTCTATTTTCGAGGCAGTCTCTTCTTCTAGAGGGGTATCGATCATGATTTTGTCTTTGGTTTGCTCATTGTGAGAAGTACTAGCTTCAGGTGCAGGGGTAGTCTCCCGAGAGGCTCTCTTGCGTCCCCATTGTGGCCACCAACCACGGGCTTCTTGTTTGATGGGTTCTTTTTCCACCACAGTTTGAGGCATGTGGAGAGCAATTAACTGATCTACAGTTGACTGCAAAAAAACCAAAATTTTTTATTATTTATTCAGAAAAATCTCCGCTAAGGGTGAATCTTGAACACATTTCATTATTACAGATTGAACGAAACTAAATTGTAACAATAGTATTTACATAAATTCATACGATAAAAATATTTTGCTGTAATATAAAAATAGTTAAAAACATACCTGAGGCAAAGATCTTTGGTAAATCATCAGACTAGCAATAATAGGAACAGCAACCTTCCAGTTGTAATATTTGTCACGAATCCTGATGACAAGATTAGTTGAATCAAGCAACGATGGATTATTACATAAGTCACTGAAAGCCACCACGTGTCGGATAAAGCTGTCTTCGCAGGGCTCTGGGTCCCAACCACACATAGAAAGTGATATGTCATACGATTGGCCACTGCAATGGAACCAATAATAAATAATAATAATATCGCAAACGTTTTTATTGCAACTTACGCTTTATTGTGTTCATCAAAATCGGAGTCGATGGACTTGGATCCCTCGGCACTGTTGGGACTCTGCGTCAATGAAGGGCCATTGCCTGATTCACAATCCATGTCGGCATCTGAATTTCATTTCACAACAACACCAATATTACAATACAATTGGGACCAAGCAAGAGCAAACGTTTATAAAAGTAAAGTAACATAAAGTGAGCCAAGTCAAATGAAAGCGCCATAAAATGCGGGAAAAAATTAGGTTTCCATTTCAAGATTCATTTTTTGAAGAACAAGATTCATACACATTATAATTTTAAAGCCTCGTAAATTGAATCTTGAAATGGTTTTTTACATGCAGACTAAAATGCATAATAAATCTTTATCTATTACACGAGTATTATGCTTGAAAACATTTTCTATCACAAACACTAATAGGAATTAGTAACAAGTTTCTAATTACAATTATGTACATATATGCTTAAGAAATGTATTCTGCAATGTTCTTGTAAATATCGATGAAACAGGATTTGGTTAAATGTCGTATTTTTATCAAAATGATAATATGTAAATTATCACATAATTGAATTTGGATGAATTTTTTGGCAAACAAGTACCTTGAAGCCCTAAGTTATACCACCGACTGTACAGCCAGTTGTAGCTTTCATTTAGTTTTAAAACTGACGATTTTATCGTTGGTCGAATATCCTTTGAAACGTAGCCATCAGTAACTATGAATATAAAACATTACTTTATGATGGAAATTAATATTAATAAACATATTAAAACACTTTATACAGTAAATATTGTTGTTGATAGCATAACAAAAGTGTTTATGCAAAGTCATTAATATTAGCCCTGATAATGTATAGTTATCAGGACTAGACAATGTTATCAGTTGTTGCCACCATTAAAGCCGAGGGCTTTTTATACCCAATCGAATCAAAATGTAACTAATAATAAAAATTATCACTGTCGATTAAAAGTTTTAAAAAATATGAATTCGCATTTGGAAATATATTAACCTTTGAAATAAATTTTACTGCATGCTTATACAAAGTAAGACATAATAGCATTACAATCTTTAAAAAGCATTGCATAAAAATAGAGCTTGCACCAAAAGGTAATCCATAAACAAGTTTACAAAAATGACTTACCGGTGGTTTTCTTTTTGTTTGAACTAAAGTAGAGAGCGGCGACTTCGGGTTCAATCGAGCTTATATCAGCGAGATAAATGCCTTCAGTGTTGCTATGGGCACGTCGATGTTTTCCTTGCTTCATAAAAGAAAACATGCTGCTTAACATCGAATCACGGTGGCCATTATCTTGCTTTTCATTTTGACTCAATGACGAACTGTTAGGTGTCGTAGGAAACTCGCCCCAAGCCCAGCTTTGGCTTTGAGTTTCTTTTCCTTCATCTTTGCTCTTTTGTACTTCGAATTCGGTGTCTGATTGAACAGACTCTATGTGGATGGGAGTGTTAGGCCTTGAATCTTCCTGGCCGGCCGTCAATTCTGTGTCACTGAAGAAATGGAATTCTGGATCTAAGGCCACTTTCCTAGTGCTGGATGTCGAAGCTGGTTCTACTTCTGATTTTCTAAGTTAAAAAATATCGTATTAGAAAAATTTAAACAAAATATTAACCATTTGATGTACTCACTGTGTACTATCTTTCACATCAGGATCAGAACCGTTACTATCTAAAGATCCATGGTCTGTAGTAGACCCGCTACTTTTCAGATCATTGGCAGTGTCTTGGATAGATTCCGAAATAGAAAGGTCTCCACTAACGGAGACGGTCACAGTAGGAATGTCCACAGCATTTGAAACTTTCCTCTGGGAGTTCTTCTTCTTCATTGATTTCTTCCTTCTCTTCTTCTTGCTACTCTTTGGTTCACTGATAGGTTCATATATGGGCTCATTATCTCTTATGATTTTAGGAATTACCATCTGTTCGACCTGGGGAGCAGCTTCCGACTTGCTTGGATCCATTTCCAGACTATCCATTGGGAAAATCGTTTCCGACAAGTCATTGTCTTTGCTAACATCTTCGCTGCTATGCTTCGTGGATTGCATAGACAGCGTTAAGTCTTCAGCTGTGGAATTTTCTATGTCTATGTTACCTAAGCTAATCTGTCTCTTGAGGAACTCGCGTTCCCTGTTCTTCTCCGTGTCACTTTCTGCTGTGTTCCTCCGCTTGGTGTAATCATTCACTTGGTTCTCTAATTGTAGCGTATTCTTGTCGCTCAAGTCGAAACTGTTTCTCCTACGAGTTTGGGAATTGTACAATTCCTCAAAGTGGACTTGGATTGGAGAAGTCGCCAAGTGTTCGGGAATTTCTTCGTTGTCAGAGTCTGGAACTTCTTCCACAAAGAAAGCTTCTCCACTCTCGCCCAGTTTCATGTGGATGTCCTGTGGTTCTCCATTGATTTCTATGTCAACCTAAAAATTAAATATTAATGTATTTTAATGTAGGTGCCATATTGAGATAAATAATCAAAAGTTCATTGGTATGGTCAATGTACTCTAAATATAATGCTGTTAAATAAATAACTTCCTGTGTGAGTCATTTTCTCATAAAATTGGGTTGTTGTATGTGGCAAGTACTGCATTATATTACAAGTAATAAAGTACGACTAGGTGGAGTTCAGGTAAAAAAAATCATGACAAAATTACGACTTTGTAACTATTTGTTATGTCCTACAGTTATTAAAGTTCATTGTTAATGTAGGTTTATGTATATAGTTATGTCTGGTGTCTGGAGTTAAAGACAAAATTAATACTGGTATATATTAATTTTTGTTGATGTATTATGATTTTTGTATATGTAATAAGTGATTCTACATATTCTATGAAGGTCGGACTTCGCGATATCTAGATAAAAAAAATCCACGAGTGATTAATGTGACCTTTAAAAGAGTGCAATGGCAATGAAGATATGTTGAGAGTGAAAATAACAGGATCAGAGTAAATTCTATGGAAGTATGTGGGCAACATGTTGTGTCTACATAATGTGAAAGTTTTCTCCAATAAGCTGTATTAAAAATTGGATACCAAAAGTGGTAGAATAAAAAGGGTGTTGATAAGAGTATTATCAGAAGCCACTTTGATTACATGCTTATTGTGACTCATGTAAATTTTTAATGAATGTAGGTAATGTATTTAGAATGATATTCCCGACTCCAACGCGGTCCAAAGTCACGCGATTCCGCCATGAACACACTTCAACTTGGAAAATTTCCCAATTGGATGTTGTTTAGAGACAAGTGTTGTGCAAGAAATTGTAATATTATTAGATCAATTTGTAGAATAGAATTTACCACTTTCTCCTTGCTCCTGAGGACTCCAAGCTTTCCAAATCTGACGTGGAATGGGGAACAATTGTAGGTGCCGTCAGGTTGTTCCACCACAACGACATCGATGGCTCCTGTGAGGGTGGCACCGTTGATGTCATTGTAAAACTCTTTGAAGTTGTGGAAAAATCGGCCTATTTGGGAATACATTGCTCGGTTTCACTGAGAGTCGTGGCGAATTGGAATGATTCCAATCAGTGGTCAAGTTATTCCATTACAACCACCAATTGTTTGGCCAACAATGTTATAATAATTTGGGTCTAACAAAGAAGTTATTAAGTATTAAATCTCTAGTAAGTATGTTTATGTAAGAATTTCTTAAGTTATTTTTTAAATAATTTCTTTTAAAGTTAACTATAACGCGTTAAAATTATGTAATTTATAAATAGCTATTATTATTACTAAGACGAATTTATTTATTGTACGTTTAAGTTTAGGAATAGTTTATTTTTGGTCTTAACACTAGTGTTTAAAAGACTAGATTTAAATTTTATCGATAAGTCCGAAAATAGCACCAACTACAAAACGTTCAGATCGCGAGCGCGGATAAATATCACACAAGACGGGTTTATTGATCAAGCAAAAGCTCTGACTCGTACTTTTCTCAACAAACGGTGGGACAATACTGATTTACACGCGCGTTATCGCGGGTATTTCTATAATGCGGCCTCAGTAGTCGATCATCTGCTTTTGCGCTGGTCCTTATCTGAAACAAACACAACGAATGTAGAGTTAATTCTACTAATTTGTTGGGTCGACAACAATAACATATTATGAATCGTTAATAAACGACGCGTGTATGTACATACACAAAAATGACGCAGGTAGTATTTGCGCGTATCCTATGTGGGCGCAGGATTATATAGTTAACTCTGAACTTTGGTTACATCTATGTATGTACTTTCATGGCCAACCTTATTGCATTTTGCATATACAGAGACAAACTCATTCGAAGTTTTAAAACGAAAATTTTGCTTTCCATCACTATTGCTGTAAATACATATGTATTTTCTTATATAAAGTAGATCGTCGTATGTCCATTACAATTCATATTAAAGTAATAGGTAAACGTGGGTACTAACTTTCTTAAATTTGCATAATTCCAATAATCTATTCATATTTACGTGCCATGTTTATTGCAAATATTGGACCACATGCAAGGCACAATGCAAAAATATAACATATTGGTTTGCCGCTGTCTTCCACCAATCGGGAAATTTTATATAGCTTTGAAAAATGTGCGGTTAAAGCGTAGAATTTTAATTAGTTGAATCAAATATTGCCGTATTTTTTCACAAGCTTTTACATTGCTAATGATAATGCAGTACATTCATGACATCTGTTTTCACATTAATTTATTTAATTGCACAGAATAAAGGTTAAAAAGTGTTGGACAAAATAGAAATTGCGCACATAATATGATAGAAATTAAACAAAACTTTTGAGAGTGTGTTTGTGAGTAGCTGCTTGTATAACCTATTACATTTGCCATCGAAGATTGTGCACTACATATAGTAATACCTCATTTAGCGCTTAGAATGGGTTAATGATGACAAAGTGTTAAACAAAACAGCGTTAAACAAGGTCAGTTTAACACATAGTAAATAGGAAAAGAAGAGCAAAAAATAAGCTAATTTGAGTTTAATTTGAAGATATTTTTACATTGCCATATTTATTCGAAATACTGGACAACATGCAATTGCAACGCAACAATAAAACGTATTTGGTAAAATCAAATACGTATTTGTTTACAGTTGTCTTCCACCAATCAGGAAGTATTATGTAGATTTGAAAAATGTGCGGCTAAAGTGTAGTGTTTTAATTGGTTGTGTAAAGTGTTGGCGTATTTTTCATAAGCTTTTACGGCGCTAACAACAATGCAGTACATTCATGGCATCTGTTTTCGTATTCCTTTATTTAATTGCACAGAACAAAGGTTGAAAAAGGCTGGAAAAGACAGATAACAGTTGAATGCAAAATAGTATGTTTGGTGGAAGGAATTAAATATAGTAACAAAGAATCGTGCTGAACGACTTACTATTCGTGTCATCTAGAAGAATAATATTATGAGATTATTTTTTCATTTTTATATGATTTGTTTATTTTTGCGATGGTCATCAAGAAGGTTAAGAACGTAATTTACTCACATCACGTACGCGAACGAATGTGCGAACATTAAATAACAGACGAGTAGTGACACTTGACATTGGCGAATATGTTTGCAAAATTACTTGATAAGTCGGCATACATAAAAATATCAATTTAAAAAATGGTCCCAAAGCAAAAACAATCATGCCATAACAGAAAAATGGCAAGATACTTTCACTTCTTGATGGCATGTTAAATATAAGGCGCTTGGGTATATAGGTACTAGGCCAGTGGGTCATCCTTTGTTTCTTACTGTAATTGTTTATATATATACACCACTAATTTTTTAACGTGGTTTACAAAATTGCTATATTAGCGGAAATAAGATCGTCACATTTAATGGAAGCAATAAAAGCAGGAAACTCAATTAAACGAAACAATGGTATTTGTGCTTTTATCTTTTCATTCTGTTAATGGTAAAAAGGTGAACTTGCGATGAAAGTGAAATGTTAAATAACCTCAATGTATTATCTGCGCATCAATAGAAATATTGATTTATGCATAGATGCTTGTAACGAGAAATTCTTAAGTGTGCAGTCGTCGAGTGTGCACTTTCGATCGTACAGGAACTGGTAGTAACGAAATGCTTTTATTGCGTTTCGCTAAACGCAAATTGTTAAGAATGGTACTGGATCAACGTATAAAAAATTATGCCGACTGAGGGAGAGAGGCTGCATCGTGTAACGGCCGTTATTAATTTGTTGCTGACCTCCTAATACGGACTGCTAACTCTTGCATAACAAAATGAAAGCGTATACTTTGTTTAGAGATGTATGAGCTTACTGAATACTCGTTTATATACGAGTATGGCAGCATCCGGATATGCACAACTGCCTAATTTGCTCCGAAACGGCGAATTAAGTATATTTGTAGGGACATGTGTGGACATATTCCATTTCTACTTTAAATTTATTTATAAGAAAGTGCTAAATAATATGCAGAAATCGCGACTACAAAAAAACTAAAAGTGAATGTGGTGTTGAGAATGACAGTGAACTTGAAATGGTTTACATCTTAATAATTATGCATATTATGTGTAACAACGACATAAATAACTTGTTGTTTGGGGCCCACGTGTTAATTCCGATGCCAACAACGTAGAACAAAATGAAATAATGGACACAATGTAAAAAATAATGGATTCAGCGACATGTAAATAAACTTTTATTAACAGATCAACGCGAGAGAATAACAGCACAGTATTATATTTTTAATTTTTGAAATTGTAATTTGAAATAATTTAGAGACTGATTATTTCACATTTGCCAAATTCGTGGTTGCGTCTACTTATTTAAATATTTACAATAAATATATTTATATATTTACAATAAATATTATGATTAATTTAGAATCATTACGTACTTTGAGATAAATATTGCAACGCAATCCTAATATACGTAAGTTGAAGAACATATTTATGCACAAATACACAAAAAAATAAGTTAAATAGTGTGCCCTTTGGCCCTTAATGTCATTATTCGCTCTACTTATCGATATTTTATGATTAGCAAACTTACACAAAAACAACTTTGTTATTGTTTTATTTTAAGTGTATGATTTTATCTATTTGCGTTATATCACATATATGTTGGATATATATACGTTATATCCTCCGATCTTTATTCGCATACATATATACGAGTACATATCGTATAATGGCCACGTTATTATTTAAGCCAATGCGTATCAATGGTCACGGTGATATTTTGCGTTTGCCTTATCAAAATGGCATTGAAGCATTTTAATTTCGGTACTTACTGCATTACCCCTGATAAAACGTTCGCCGTTTAACATTGCTCCAATCCATTATTTTTCAAGTACACGGTACTTAACATTCACTGTCGCATTGATTGCAAAATGTGGATGTATCACCGCAGAAAAATCTTAAACGTGGGATATTTACGAACATATTTTTGTAAACAATAATACGTAGCTAAGATAGTTAAATGTGTGCAAAGTAATTTAGATACATCTAGTTCATATCGTGCAGTTTCCGATTAAATATTTGAACAGTTGTTAAAAAGGATGTAAATAAAGAAACATACCATTACTCAGGGAGAGAACAATGAAGGTTATTGTCACCTGAAGCAAATATCTAGATATTATGCTCAAGCTTAAAAAGCAGGTTCGATCAATAGAATTTCCATTTTAATTTATTTATGCACTAGCACTAGTCAACTTCCGTGAAATTTTCTTCTCTGAATTCACCTGCCACACGCAAGCCCTACGTGATATTTCTCGTATATGTATCTACATTTCGAGTTCATTGTTCTATAAATTAGCTTTACACGTATATGTAGACTTTAAACAAATTCATTTGAAGCAGTTAGAAATAGGTAGGCACGGATTATTACCATTCATTTCATTTTTCTCCTCCGAGCTGGTGCAATAAAATTTGGCAACTCGCGTTTGTAAATAAATATACAACGAACCATTGAACTCTGCTTTTGGTGATTTTGGCAGTTGCTTCAATCACACTCAAAAGCCACGTGGATTGCTGTGATTTTATGGGTCTAGTAGACTCGTTAATCCTAAAAATAGACGAGTGGTCGCTTCATATTTACAAAGTTTTGCTCATCCTATATATATACAAAAACAATTACTGGGCATATACTCTGCATTTGCACAAATTTCATATGTGCGCGAATTTTACATGTGTACGAATTTTAGATGGGTACGAATTTTAGATGTGTACGAATTTTAGATGTGTACGAATTTTAGATGTGTACGAATTTTAGATGGGTACGAATTTTAGATGGGTACGAATTTTAGATGTGTACGAATTTTAGATGTGTACGAATTTTACATGTGTACGAATTTTAGATGGGTACGAATTTTAGATGGGTACGAATTTTAGATGTGTACGAATTTTAGATGTGTACGAATTTTACATGTGTACGAATTTTAGATGGGTACGAATTTTAGATGTGTACGAATTTTAGATGTGTACGAATTTTAGATGGGTACGAATTTTAGATGTGTACGAATTTTAGATGTGTACGAATTTTACATGTGTACGAATTTTAGATGGGTACGAATTTTAGATGTGTACGAATTTTAGATGTGTACGAATTTTAGATGGGTACGAATTTTAGATGTGTACGAATTTTAGATGTGTACGAATTTTACATGTGTACGAATTTTACATGTGTACGGATTTACCCTGACCTAAATTTGATTGCGCAAATACCGCAATTTTAATAAATAGATATCGCCGTTTCGTCGCCGAGTTTAAGAAAAGAAAAACAAGCGATAAATTTTCCGCGCCAATCGGAAATATAAAAACCGCATACTTTTCCCCGATGTTGAAATTTTCTGTGGGAATTTCAAGCACAACAAAATTTATATTTTGGTTGGCGAGCTGGTGTAGCATAATGCAAAAGCAGCGAGAAAACATGCCAGAGCCCACATTGTACGTTTCACCCGGGAAACTGCGCAGGATTTTATGACTAGGCTGACTCCACGTGTTGTCGAAAATTTCCAAAAAAATACGTTCAAGTGGGTACGAAATTTGGGCCACAAGCGGTTTGTTTACAAACAAGCTCTTATACACATGTTGTTGTTTGCTTTGTGACCTCTTTAACAAGGTTTATCTATGTGTGGAGCATAATAAGCTTTTATCACTGCCATAACAAACATTTCCTGCTAGAAAAAATCAAGAAACATCATTGTTATCCTTGTTCACCAGACATGCGGTGATGCGGGAGTGCTTCTCATTTGGACACCTTTCTAGGAATCGTTGTGTGAAGCTGGTGCTGCATTCCACAAACAGACCTTGAGTATTTTTGAAAATTTATGTGCAAGACCAAGGAGAGTACACACCTCTCGATTTCTCTGACGACACCATACACGTGCATGGTGTCATTAGGTCGGACCAATAGGAACCCATCGGCGCCAACACGTCATCCCCCACGCGGTTACAGTTATATCTCGCGATAAGAGAACTCTCTGTTTGATTCGTTTTCCATGCATACTACGTCATATCTCCCCATACGCTAGAATCATAAGGTTATTTAACTTGTTAGCCGACAATCGTTCATTGAAACGTTGACCGAAATTTGGTTCAACGAGAGAACACAAACACCATACGTTAATACACACAATCGTCAATGCCATACATGCACTACTAGTCATTAATCAGTGTATTCCTAGTCATTAATATTTTTCCACTCGTGAATGAAATTGAGCAACTTGTGCCAAATTTGCACATACGTATTCAAGACTAAATTTTGCAACCATTCAATCCTTTCACCGAATTCGAACCATTGCGATGGTTTCTGACAACCAACCGAAACGTAGTGATTATAGAAATTAAGGTTTAATTTGTCCATTACAACTAATGTATATTACCTCAACTAATTTATATGGCCCCAATAATCTAAATTTGTTCAGTCAATCAAAACCGATGCGTTTGTCACGGTTAAGTTAGTCGCAGTTTGTAGTTGCTTACTTTCGACTTTTACTCAATTTTATTGTCCAAACTTAGTTGTCCTAGTAATTACACACATTGAATAATCTCATTTGTAAAACATTTAAGTATTTTCTGGCTAAAATTGAATTACTTTTCCAGTTGTAGGTATAACAAGATTTTAAAGGATTATGCATAAGGTCAAGTTTACACATTGTCGTGCGACTTGTTAATTTACACGTGCCGCCCCTCTACTAGATTCATTTGCAAATGTATAATATGGAATGCGAATATATACGCAGTATCGCCTGTATAATGTTTATAATATTGAAACAGCTTTTACGTACGCCTTTTTTTAGATACAAAATTAGCATTATTTCTGCAAGTTCGTTTGTTGTTGTTGTTTTAAATGGTACCACATAGTACATATCAATGTTTACATGCTAAGTGCTGTACTTCCATATGAAACAGGAACTTCCTGTAGTTTTTAAAACTAGTAAACCGCAAAACTTGCTGATTATTTGCTCTTCAAAGTCCAAAACAAAAAAAGGTCAACTATCGTGTAAAGGGGGTAAAGATGTAACTGTTTTTTAAAACACAAGTTATTGTTAAAATGTAATACAGTAGAGTAGGCCTGCAGGAAGACTGGTTGATTTTTATTTATTGTTAGCATTTAAGCCTACATAAGCTTTCTTTTATTACCCTTTATGGGTAAATTAGATGCAAAGTTCTAGAAGTAAAATAAAGTTATATTTCACATAATATTGTCCGTTTTCATTTTTATTTTTACCTTTATCGATCATTCGAAAAAATCGGTCATCCCAAAAATCTCGGATGACTATTATTTCGGATAATCCATACTCTACTGTAACGTTAAATCTGTGATAATAATTTATCGGTTACGATTAATGAATCATAATTATGAGGTTAGAACAAATATAATACTAAAGTCTGATTGTCTTTATTGTAAATTGATATTAATATATGATTTTACAATAATTATGATTTTGACGTATTTAGAAACTAGAGACAATCAAGTTCGTATACAAGCACGAAACGTAGTTTAATGAAGAAAATATTCAAGGTAGTGATTAATCAATTTAATTTCTATTAAATACAAATCTGTGTTACTCTACGCAATATTTTCCTAAGGTCTTAAGGCTGCGAACGAAAACTATTTTGGAACTCCTGACGTATAGGTAACTATAAGTGCAACCAATGTATTTCTTAAGGGGATGTATGCAAATTGTACCAAATGTATCGTTAAATACACAGCTACAATGTGTCGCAGTTAGCTTTTTGAATTTTGCCTTTGGTGAAGATTTTTACGCTTTGATATTTGTGCAAAAATAACGATCCTATCGTTAAAAAGAAAATTGTATACATCCCCATACGAATTACATAGGCTGTACTTAAAGTTGCCTATACGTCAGGACTTCCAAAATAATTTTCGTTCCCAGCCTTAATGTATCTAGTTTTAAGAGACATAACAAATGTAAAGAAAACTATAGATTTGCAATTTGTGTAAATCTAAGATTTTTGCGTAAGTACATATACATTATCTTTTGTTTGAAGTAGTTGCTCTTTAATTATAATCACCTTTGTGTGGTCCACATTATTCATACATGAACGATACATACAAACTATATCATTCAATTATGACTCTAGATCTCTGTATCTACATATTCTCAGTTACAGCAAATTGCTATCCCAGGTTAATCATTTCCTAAACAACTTGGCAACAATATTATTTAACCATTAACGGGGCAAAACGTATAGCTAGTCCATTGTTCCAAGAACAAAGGTGACACATGACAGGTGTCCAAAGATCAGGTGCAAATTGCACTTGATGAACCATTGTCAATAACTGGCCCTAGTTTAACTTGGCAGAATGCCGTTCTATCCGGCGCAAGACACCCTATCACACCCCTTTAAAAATATTGATTTTATCAACACTGGCAAAATGTCAACGTGAAATAAATTTGTAAATACCTGTACATTTGATTGTCGCTTTGATCTTATCGGTTCTAATGGAAAAACAGTAGGGATTTCAGTCAGGAAACTTACCTCTAACTTTGTTGCTGATGGAGAATTTTTTCTTCACTTTACATGAATTTATTCACTACGACGTTAACACAACCTCTCTTGCAAAATATTGACAACTAACTGGCATTTTACTTGACAGTGCTTGGAAGCTCCGAGCATACGCCGAGTGTACACGAGCGCACGAATTGCTTATTGGTTTGAATTAATTTGGCGGGAATATTTTATTATGTACTTCATTTTTTAATACCATTTATACACATAAATAAAATATGTCTAGAGCTTGTACTACCTTTCTTCCATTATCTAGAGTTTCCATTCTTGACTATCTTCCCATTCTACTGACCGCATACATCTTCTCTCTTAACTATTATCACCTATTATGCAACTAGAGAAATTGAAGACCTCGGTGCAATAACCGGGCAACTCCACTTTTTGTCGAAATCGAGATATTATATACAATACACTAAATTTAACATCGTGCACATTTTGGTGAAAGAATCAGACAAGTTCATTTATCGAGTGTTCCGTCAGCGCAGGATTAAGCTGTTTCACAAAATTTAATATGAAACAAAGACAAAGTAATATTACTTTCTCAATGCCGAATGATAAAGCATACTTGGAACCTTTAAAAATTAATCCAAAAAAGATTAAAG